>CAUZXS010005191.1:0-40000 GCA_963585895.1 Sepioteuthis lessoniana | reverse complement strand
TGTGTAGAAACAATAGCAATTCTAGTGTGCAAACAAATAAGTTCTAACTCATTTAAAAATTAAATTACTGTCAAACTAATCTCCTACATATCATGTTAATCTATTCAAACGTGTGCAAATAAAAAAAACTGATGTTAAATAGTAACTGTAACCTAATAATAATTGAAACCATTTAACTGTGTGCAAACAATTGATTAATATCAAATAGAATTATTCGTATTTGATAGCAATACTTGAAACCATTTGACTATGCGCAAAAAAATGAGCTCAGGTATATTTAAAAATGTTATCAACAAAATGTGTTGACAAATAGTATGTATAAAAAGTATTTGGCATTAAATAACTTTCAATGGTTAATATGCCATAAAACCCAATCAAACCAAATCCAAGATATTTAATATATATGTATAAAGAGGATTTGGCATTAAATAACCTACAATGGTAGGATATGCCATAAAACCCAATCAAACCAAATCCAAGATATTTAACATATATGTATAAAGAGGATTTGGCATTAAATAACCTACAAAGGTTGATATGCCATAAAACCAAACCAAATTATCCAATACTTGCAATTTACACACAGTCATTTCTTTTTAAATATACCTATCGATTACTAAAATTTTTCAAACATATATATATTTCACCCGCAGACAGGACCCTAACAAGTATTATCTCCCCTGATCAGAGACATGGCAACAACGGTGTGACTCCACACAACTCAGAATTATAGAACTATATACTTTTTAGTGTCATACTCAGGACACTAAAGAATAATGAAAAAAAAACATAAGAAATGATATTCTAAGTATATTGAACTGTGGTAGGAAAATTTAGATTACTCTTGGGAATGTTATGAACCTTCTTATCCCTTCAGGTTTGGGTTAAATGATATCACTATTGTTTTTCTTTGCCTAGTCGGCTGGGGCTGTAGGATACACCGACTGCATCTCTGCCCCCTCGGTGAGAAGTGTCCTGGATATGACACTAAACAATCTGATGGTGAGGTTCTAGTAATGCTGGAGCTTTTCGAAATGCGGAGTACTCCTTCATTGCCTTCGCCCCCAGACCCACTCTTGCCCGCAGGGGTAGCACCTGATAGGGTCCTATCTATGCCTAAAAAAGAGCAAAAACTATGTACTTATGTTAAACTTAATTACTTGAAATAGAACTGTTTTGACATGTAAACTGCGTACATATGGTAAACTGAATCGTTTGAAATTGAACTGTTTTGGGGATTTAATCTGTACATCCGCTAAATTGAATTATTTGAAACAGAATTGTTTTGATATTTAACTGTTTGTAAGCAAAAACTATGCTTATACAAAACTGAATTGTTTAAGATAAAACTGTTTGACTAAACTGAATAGCTTGAAAAAGAAATGATTTTGACAATGAAAATGTGTACTTATGCTAAACTGAATTGTTTGAAACTGAACTATATATTTGTATAAAAATGGATTTGGCATTAAATAGCCTACAAAGGTTGATATGCCATAAACTCAAACAAATAAACAAACAAAATACTCTTTTTTCCGCAAGTATGGCTTTTACATTAAATAACCCATGAAGGTTGATATGCCATAGAACAAAAGAAACCAATCCGAACCAACCTAATGTAAACTAACATGCATGTTTCGTAGCCCTAAATCAGTCCTTCATTAGTTGGACCGAAAACTTTACTGCAGACTCTCGAATAAAATTCATAGTTTTATATCATATTTAAATAATCTCATCTGCCAGTGTATTAAGCAGTAGCATTCATGTCAATTTGATGGGCAATGAAGATTTATTCAGCAGTGCCCATTTTCCCTCAATATAATATTAAAAATGCTGCATCTTGTTTTTTAGCATTAGCGAATAAATCTGGGTCTATATAATACACCAACTGCATCTCTGCGTTGGGATAAGACTTGCCCTCATCCAATGAGTGTCTGGGATCTGACGTTAAACCATCTGATGGCAAGGCTCCAGCTCTGGAAATTTGGGAAATGTGGAAAAGACCTTCATTGTCATTGCTCCCAGCTCCACTCTGACTTGGGTGGTAGCACCTGATAGGGTCCTATCTATGCGTAAAATAGAACAAACTGTGTGTAAACAAATGACTGATGTTAAATTGTGACTGCTATACAGCAATACTTGAAACCATTTAGCTGTATGTGAAAAAGAGCTCAGGCTCGTTTTTGAATGTTATCAAGAAAGTGCGTTAACAAATCATCATATATATATTTAATATGTATATATATATATGTAATATATAAAAAGGATTTGATATTAAATAACCTACAGTGGTTGATATACCATAAAACCCAATCCAACCAAACCAAACAAATGACTTATGTCAAATTGAATTGTTAGAAATAGAACTCTTTGACCATTTAACTGTGTATAAACAGATGACTGATGTGAGTAAACCATTTAGCTCTGACTCATTTAAAAATAAGATAACCAAGAAACTATTGTCTTACATATCCAAATTATTACCATTTTTCTGTATGCAAACAAATGAGCTCTGGCTCATTTAAAAATTTCATCTACAAACAAGCGATTGAAAACTCAGAAGAAAACTACGTCTTTTACATTAGAACCATCAACTCCTTTGCCATTGGTGATCAAAATATATAAAATTATATCATGTGCACACATAAAATTTTGATTAAATAAAGATCTGATAATCGATAAAAAAAAACAAAATCAGTCAATAATTTAATCCATAAATATTTTAATCCATAAGGATTATCTTATCAAAGATTAAATTATTAAAGATTAATTGCTTTCAAAATTCGATTTACTTACTGACTGTTTAAAGTAAATGTTAAAGAACTATTTAAAACCTGAAAATATCCAGACTTTTTTATCGTCTCTTTTAGGTTAAATTGTGGGTAGATGTGAAAAATAACAGAGTATATATTAGCAGCCATCTTGAAAAAAAATTCATATGGGCAGATTTTAGAGATTAAAGGATAAATATAAATCTGCAAACCATTTTTCGTACAAAATAATTGAAAAAAGAAGTATGAGGCGAATATCTCTTTCGAGCAAAATACGAATCCATTATTGTTAAACAGACGATAGATAGATAGATAGATTGATATGAACAGGTTCAGCTAGATCAATAATGCTCACAAATTGATGGACAGATCAATATGTATAACTGATATATATATATATATATATATATATATATATATATGTATATATGTATATATATATATATATATTAATATATATATATATATATATATGTGTGTGTGTGTGTGTGTGTGTGTGTGTGTGTGTGTGTGTGTGTGTGTGTGTGTGTGTATGGAAATATTATTGACAAATGGGCATAAAAACATACATACGTAGATAAGTAAATCGGGACAGGCTAACATAGATGTATAGAGAAACCGACACATAGAGATCTATAACAAAAAAAGATAGTCAGAATGATAGAACACACACACACACACACACACACACACACACACACACACACACACACACACACATATATATATATATATATATATATATAGAATATGCCATTACTTTTCAAAATAACCTAATATATAATTATATGTGTGTGTCTATGTGTGAGTATTGTTTAAAATAGCGGAGCGTACAAATATATATATATATATATATATATATATATATATATATATATATATATATATATATATATTATCATAGATAGACAGATGTATATCACGAAAGAAAGAAAGAAAGAAAGAAAGAAAGAAAGAAAGAAAGAGCAAGTCAGAGCCCAAGTTAGAAAAAATATCATCAAGATGTATGTGAGAGGTGGAAGAAAGAAGAAAAAAAGAAATAAGACAAAGTTGAAGGACGTTTTCCGGGGAATTTGATGACTGTAATAAACGCCACAATGTCAAGAGCCGGCCATTTTTCCTAAACCAGCTCATTCGGATTCTCACATCAAGGCGCCTCCTACCGGTGATGCTGATAGTGCTGAAAATGATGATGGAAGTGGTTAAGCATAATGGATTTGGCGGGAAGCCTCTACATCACTTGCGGAAATGGGCTAAATGTTGGAAGGTCGAAAGGTCAATAAAGAAACAGTTAAAAACTCGTATGACAACCATTTCTCTAGTCTTTCGCTTGCAAATCATATTTTGAATGCTTTCACTTAGACTGCTGTCAACCACTACCAATGACTTTGCCGCTTCCAGGGACGATTAGGAATGCAAAAGTTTTAACAGCTTTTCTAAAACCTTATTGCCAAAACTGTGTCCGGCGTTTTGGAGGACTTAGGTAAATTGCTAGAATGTCTGATTTGCATACAAAGTGGTAATTTACTAAACTTTTTGCTTAGATGTGGCACGAGGCCATATGAAAGGGGCACCCAATGAGACTCGAACTCACTCGTGAAGGTTTACTAGTCGAGCTTGATAACCATTACACCACAAGAGGCGCTTTTATTTGCATACGAAGTGGTTTACTGTGATTTCCTTCCGACATGTTGACAGAGTTTAGAATACATTGATTGTAACCCCTGCAGTTAGGCTGGACTACTCAGAAAGGGGTTCATGGGGAAAATTTGATAGTGCGGTTCCAGTTTCTGGTTTATGTATATATCATTTGGTAGAGTGGTCAAATTCTAATCTCAAGCACTGTTCCCAGTGGATCACTTTTCCTCTCCCCCAAGTTGTTCCTTGTCTTGTACTCCTTTTGAGCTAGTTTGCTTCTTTCGCTTATTATCTGATAAACCGTTTCATTACTGTCTCTGCATTGTCGACACTCGCTATTCTGTAGCGTCTAGTCTTTTTTTTTTTTTTTTTGCTTTAATGTAGTTGGTCCAAATGACGTTATTCATCATTACTCTTTTGAGTTTTTCATATCTGCGTTAGCTGATGGTTTTTCACTTGAGTTTGAGTAACAGCAAGTCTCCTCAAGTCTCCAGAACTCCTCTCAGTATTCTGGCCTTTCTCTATAATACTGTTGTTTGGATGGTCTCCACTCGTCCGCCAACTTCCAAGTCTCCAGTCCCTTTAGTAATCCTTTAGTTACTGTTCCAAATGCACCTATCACAATTGGTATAATCGTCAATTTCATGTTCCATAGTTTTTTCAGTTCTCTAGCAAGGTCACAGTACTTATCCTTCTTTTCACATTCTTTCAGTTTTATTCTGTGGTCAGCAGGGACAGCAAAGTCGACAGTTTTGCAAATTCCCTTTCTTTTGTTGATTATAATAAGGTCTGATCTTCTGGACAAGATTAGGTGATCCGTGTGTATGTTAAAGTCCCATAGGGGCTTATGTGTGTCATTTTCTAGGACAGGTGCTGAGTTGTGCATATACCATTTGTTCGTATGGTCAAATTTAAATTTCTTGCACATCTTCCGGTGGATCACCTTGCCCGCCCAGTCGTGTCTAGTATTATACTCCTGTGCTAATTTGCTGCATTCGCTTATTATGTGATTGATGGTTTCATCTCTGTTACCGCATAGCCTACATTTGCTATTTTCTTGAATCTTATCTATTCTCGCTTTGATATGATTGGTTCTTATGGCGTTGTTTTGTGCTGCAATTAAGAGATATTCAGTTTCTCACTTAAAGTTTCCTTTTTTTAGCCAGGTCCAGGTTATTATTATTATCATTATTATTATTATTATTTTAGTTATTAGAAACCTTAAGAAAGTATACAAAAATGATTATTAGATGGAAATTATTTCTTGAAACATGTTAGTACTAAATTTGATGAAAATCGTTTTATTGGTTTTTCACTTTTAAAGAAGACGCCGGCACGCATATACAGTCCATTTTCATAATATAGATGTGGGATATTCATGCGGATGGTAAAAACAAGAAATTAGCCGGTACTGAAAAGCCAAATAATTGTTTCGAAATGCTAAATCGTCATTCTAGCCCTCAGTCACATCCGTGGGCCCTCGTCATCCGGCAAGGGATAGAAAAACGGAAACCAAACAATTCTCTCTCTCTCTCTCTCTCTCTCTCTCTCTCTCTCTTTCTTTCTTTCTTTCTCACTTACATATACTCTCTCTCTCTCTCTCTCTCTCACTCATACACTCTCTTTCTTTCTTTCTCGCGTACACATGCTCTCTCTCTTTCTTTCTTTCTTTCTTTCTCACTTACACAAGTTCTCTCTCTCTTTCTCTTTCTCTCTCTCTCTCTCTCTCGACCTGACTTTAATTACTACTTTAATCATAGCATATCTATTACAATTCATAGGTCATCGTTTTTATCACTTCATAACTCTTACTTTTCAAACTTCCATGGTAATTCTTCTTGTTTAGTTGGGGTTTTTGTTGTTTTATTTTGTTTTTATTTTTTTAACACTGTAGTTTCAGTTAAGTTTCTTTGATAATGGCATATTAACTACCGAAGGTTATTTAATGCCAAATACATCCACGTATAAGAACAGCAGTGGTATTTTTAACCCATAGCAACAAAATTGTTGATAACACGTGCATATTCCACCGGGGTGATCGTTTCAATCTTATCAGTGATGGCTGTTGCCCTTCGATTTTCATGAGTGAGATTTGCTCTGAAGTTTTAGAACAACTTGAAAATCTGTCTCCCTTTTAAAAAATATACTGAGTCTGAACTTTTTGTATCTTGCTTGAACAATCTTGAAAGATTCAATTTCCTTGTAAGTTTTCGCACAAATCAACTCCTGCTCCATCGTCCAAGTCATGAGTTCACTGTATTTGATTAGATGGATCAAAATAATTACTATTTCTCAGCAATAATCTTAAAAGAGAAAGAGAATAAAGTCAACAGGAAGATCTCAGAGGTTGGTGCTTTATTTCAACAGTTGTAAAACGCCGTCTATTAAATCAAAATTCTTGACACCACTTAATTGTATACAAAATTATTAGTATAAAGAATAGTTACATGTTGTTATAATTGGCTACTGATAACTACTTAAAACCATAAAATACCTTGCAAAAAAGACTGACTTCGGTCTTAAATAACACAGCAAGGGTTGACATATCATAAATCGAACTAACCAAATATTTTCTTTGTTTATATCTGTCGCTGCCTCCCACCAGACGGGACTTGACACAAGGTCAAAAGCCCGAAGGCCAATTAAAGTGGTGATAAAGGGGAGGGGAGGTCGGGAAGAAGCTGAGACTCGAACCCGGCTGGTCTGTGCTGCCCATCGACCCACTAAGTGCAATGTGGCTCTAATGAGGCAAGCATTTTCACGAATCCAAATTTGGATCCGGGCACGTATGCCGGGTTATAGCTTGAACTAGACAGCAAGGTCTAGTGCTATACATAGGGGACAGAGGTTGCAGCTCGCCCACCCGAAGGTGGCTCAGCCGATGTTGAGGGCCTTTCGGCCTCGAATCTGCCATTAATCGATACCCTATCCGGCACGAATGCCAGACGGCCCATCAAAAGCCAGGGAAGTATTTTCTTTGTTGATGTTCGCATAAAATAGACTTTTATGTCATTAGTACTTATATTACCGTATTTGATGGCACATAAGACGCACGTGTGTATAAGACGCAACCTGATTTCAGCTGGGTAAATCAAGAAAAAACAAAGTACAAATATTAAACGTGATGAAGTTAATATCACAAATATTATCAATGATAACAGTTTTAATCTTTTAAAAAATTACAACAGATATATGAAAGTTACTCTAAAGTCTAAACTAATAGGAGTTGTCATGTAGTTAATTTTGGCCAACTATCAGAAATTTTCTAAACCTACATATGGCATATAAGAAGCTGAGGAATTCTAAAATATATTTTCATTTAAAAAGTGCACGTTATATGCCGTCAAATACGGTAAATCCTTACCAACTTTCTGATTTATAATTCATTTCTACAGTAAAATTATCAATGATAAATCTAATAACCCTTTTATGTTACTAACGAGTGGATGGGTTCCTGACCACTGACTATGCTTTTCCTTTTCGTTTGAGTAATTCTATATAGTGATTAAATAGGGGAGGGTATTTGATTGCTTTTATTATGTGTAGACATATTCTTGATTTTATGTGTAACACATTTTTGGTACATTATTTGAGCCAGATGGGACGGAGAGAGAAAAATGAGTGGAAGATAATCTTACACTGATCTTCAAAATCGGAGAGGGGGTTGATCTGCTAACTTTCTTAGAAAATCGGCATTTGAGATAACAGTTTTTACTTGAACTTCGCACTGAGGGTAAACAGGTTATTATCTCAAAGTATCAGTGTGTATTAAAAAAATTCTGAAAATAATTTGAACCGTATTATTCCATGTGTCCATGTATATCTAATTGGATTAGTTGATTTTAATGGCGTGTCAGCCTTTCTAAGTCTTATTTTCTGGTGTAGTTTTTTCTTAGATTTTTGCAAACAGTTATATAGTTTCAAGTATTCCTATATATATTTAATAATTATATGGTTTCAAGTAACTATATCTATTTAATAATAGTCATTTGTTTGCACACAGTTATATAGTTTCGAGTAGCTAATAATAAGTAAAGTTGGTGACCGTAGTCTAGGGCGACCCGAAGGCTCCCTTTTATATAGCTACTAAACCGAGGTGTAGGGGAGGGCTCTACTCCTTTCTCTGGGTTACTCCACTTTACCCTTATTCCGTACCTTATAATGCAGAGTTTTAAGCAAGGTGTAATCAAGTACCACTTTTTGAATCTTTGGTATGACTCAATATGGGATTGAACCATGGTCTCCCGGATTATTGGCGAACACTCTAACCATTATGCCAATGGCCTGGTGAAGAATAATAGCAAATAATAATCCTTATTAAACAATTATAACTTCAAGTAACTTTTCTTAAATACAAATAATTCACAGTTATATGGCATCAAGTATTCCTATCGTATACGAATTACTTTTAAAAAGATCTATTTGATCCATTGATAGGACCCTAACAAGTACTTCCACTTAGAATCAGAGTGTACCAAGGAGTTATAGCAATGAAGCAGTACTTCAGGCTCCCCAGATTACTTAAATTGGAACCTCATTATTCGAGGCAATTTAGGAACATATCCAGGACACCAAATTTTGAGGGGATTCTTTATCCTCTGCTGGAATGCTATAGGTGTATTCTAATCTTCATCGACAGGATGGCGTGTATTCCTGACTTAGACAGAATAGCTTTCTTTCCTTGAATTCTTTGTTTAATGGCATATCAACTTTCGTGGTTTATTTAATACCAAAGCCATTCCTGTTGAAGGTTAGTTGTGTAACTATTTAAACTATATTTGGGGAGATATTATATTTCCCAAAAATTAACATAATAGCTCGACTGGAGTTTGAACACGCTCACAACGATATCGCAGTCAAGCATGTTAGCCACGACGTCAAAGGGACTTTAACAGATTGGAAATATTGACACAAAGAAGGAAACCACATGGACTATTGCTCGTATATATCTTCGAACCACGTGGGCGTATTATAGTGGTTAAGTGTATTTTTTAGTACTTGTATTCAGAAATGTATGTAGAATTACCTGATTAGGTGTACGAGGAACGTAACGATGGTAAAAAAAGAAAAGAAAAAAAAGAAAAAGAAAAAAACACCCTTTCGGCTTGGTTTCTACTGATCTACCAGTTCACTCATATCAGTCGCTGAAGTAATTGCATTGTTCCTATGGTAACCGACCCAAATTCGCATCTCTTTGCATCCGTCTGGTGAACTGTTCTTTTTTTTTCAAATCTGTTTAGTCTCTCCCTCCCACACTTTTTATTGTGTGTCCCATTAAAATAATTACAAAGTCCTCCCTAGCTGTCTCTATGATTATTCCTTCGTTCTTTCCTTTGTTCACCCTGGTAGAATTTTTCACTCACATTGAAAATGCTCTGATAACCCAACACATTATCATTCACCGACACATACACACACACATATATATGTAAAAGGAGTAATATAACTAATATATATATATATATATACACACACACACACACACACACATATGTGTGTGTGTGTGTGTGTAGTTGGGCAGCAGTCTTTCATTTAAGTATGTTTGATTAAATAATAAAGACACATTTTGTCTATATAATATTATTCAGATACTTTCAAATTTCCTTATAAGTGTCGTGGTTTCTGGTTGGCTTTGGTGGATGAATTTACCAAAATTGTCCCGAGAACTTTATACATATATATATACATATATATATATATATATATATATATATATATATATATATATATAAGTGAATTTATAAAAACTGAATGTACAGAGATAAACAAAAAGTGCAAGGTCTTCGGAGGTTGATTTTATTCACACAATTAATTGCCAACGTTAAACATTTCGGCTATTAGACCTTCCTTAGTTGGTGTGATTTATAAAATTTAATAATTCTTTAAATAAAATCCTCTTTTAAAGATCTTACTTTTTTTTATCTCTGCACTTTTGCTCAGACGTATATATATATATATATATATATATATATATATATAACTCACCAAACCGTCATTTGGCTATAATAGATTTATCAGGAATTGCTATGAATTCATTTCAGCTAGCAACTCAATAAGATGGCCATCTAAAGAGGTTTAGTTTTGCATAAAGGTTAGTTGAGTTTTTTCAATTATATGGAAATTTGCTCCGTAAGAAATTTATATATTAATCATGATACAATGGGCACTCCTGGAGATTTATAAGAATTATCTTTTATACTCTCAAACGGAATCATCCCCAACTATCCTTCTTTAGATTTTTGGAAATTTATATATATATATAAAGATTAAGTTATGTGGTCGCGAAATATACCATGACTTGTTGATTCGGCTTCGCCTATATGTGGCATGAACCGGGGGCCCTGATGTAGAGTTTCGGTGTCTGCATACTGTGGTTGTTGGTTCGATCTCGATATGCACTGCTGATGAGACCTAATAAGGTCGAAGCAGCTGGTCAGTGCTCCACATGTAGGTGTGTGCCGGATTTTCGATGGTAATTTCTGACTTAATATATCAATTTCTCCATTCATAATTATAGATATATATATATATATATATATATATATATATATATATTGTCATCCAGAGACAGACTGTTTCGTTGTATCACAACTCTTCAGCTTGGCTAAACTATTCTTTTAGTCATTTTTTTTAAAGGTCCTGTGGAGTGCATAATCCTCTAGCAGAGATATTTCTATCTGATTTTTGCACAGGCCACCTGAAACCTCGACTATCAGACTTGAAAATATATATTAATTATATAGTTTGTTATATTTGTAAATAATAAGAGCTCAATATCATTGATAGAGCGCATATATGTAAGTTAGGATAGTACGGACACAGATTTAACGGTCCTTGGCAAATGTCATTTACTTGGTTTGCGTTCAGTTGCCAAGAAACTGACTGCTATCCTATCTATGTATAAATTCTATTTGTCTATTGAATGAGAAATCACACACACACACGCATATATATATATATATATATATATATATATATATATATATATACGTGTGTGTGTGTGTGTGTGTGTGTGTGTGTGTGTGTGTGTGTGTGTGTGTGTGTGTGTGTGTGTGTGTGTGTGTGCAAAGAGTATGGTCAATCTAAGTAAAACTAGAATAAACTGAAGAAAAAGAAGACAGTATTGTACAAAGAAGGCAACCAATTCGAGTGAATCAGTTAATGAGCCTAAAGAATCTACATTAAAAATTCTGGGTTTTTTATCAGGTTTGAACGGGAGCCCATTCCAAGCTCAATATATATACATACACACATACACATATATGTATGTGTGTGTGTGTGTGCTTTAACCAGCTAAAATCATTATAGCTATTTGCACCAATCTAGAAGTCATCATGTCTCGAATCACAACGACTTGATGTAATATTTCCGCTTTTTATCAAACATTGTTATGTTCTTCACAAAACACACTGGCATGCAAGGATAGATAGATAGATAGATAGATAGATAGATAGATAGATAGATCGAGAAGATGATAAAAAGAATAGCACAATGTAAACCGTGTAACGGATATACAAATGCTCACATGCATGCACTTGCACGTGCACTTGCATATACGCATATATAGAGTGAAATACACACACATACACACATGCATATATATATGTATATATATATATATATGTTTATATATAGACATAGAGAGAGAGAGACAGAGAGAGAGAGAGAGAGAGAGATTGAGAGTGAAAATGTGAGATACTCTTAGACGAAGCGAGAGAGAAAGGAAAATAACATACGCCAAAAGGAGATTTGAAAAATAGTATAATTGTTTTGTTTAAAGGTCATATATATATATATATATATATATATATATATATATATATATATATATATATATATTCCTGACCTTTATACAAATTTAATATTACAACTTCATACTTCTACTTGATTTTTTTTAATAGAATGTAGATGGGAAATGGTTATATTTGAGTACAAATATGTGTGTGTGTATGTGTGTGTGAGTGCCTATTTAAGCATGTATATATATAACTGCCTATTGTTTGTTTGTTTGTTTGTTTCTTTCTTTCTTTCATAATAATTTATCCTCTCTTTTGTTTTCCACTCAAAATTATTTTTTTTATTTCTCTCTTCTTGCTTGTATTTTCAAGAAGAAATATTACAAATGCGTGCAGTCTACACATAGGCTGATGTGAGATACGCCCATTGGGCGTTTCTGCTCTTACTATATACACTCGAACCTTTTTTTATATGGCGCAAAGAGATGATAATTGATCTCGGTATAAAACTGCCGTAGAATTGACCTTAGCTCGATGACTCGATCAAACTGCTTCATGTATTTCCCTCTGGATCTAAAAGATAAGATTTTACGTGACAAAATAAGTTAAGGAAAAAGGTTATTTACTTTTATATATTTCTCCTATGCGCACATACTCTAACAGGGAATACGGAAGTATTTTTGCCCTTTAACAAACGTAGCTTGTAGCAGTATTCATGGCACGTGTAGTTGACATCGTGACTTGAACAGTTGTATTCTTAAAGGCACAAAAGTATGAAGGTAGAAAAGAAAATAATTTATTGATTTACTCATTGAATGTTACAAATCTACAGTGAAAGGTACGGGTTTGTTATATAGTGTATTATTTAATTAGTTTGGCAGGCAATTTGTTGTGATATTGATTATCACTAAGTGCTCTATACCTCTTGCCGTATGCTAATCTAGATTAAGTCTATAAATGACTGCAAAGAATTGGAAATCTCATTCTTTTATCATACATAACATTATGTGATAAAAGTTTTCCTTGTTCTTGGAGGAAAAGTGTCATTCCCCAATAGTTAACAAAAATCGAAAACATCAATTTTACTCTTCAAACTTTGCTTTTATGCCATGAGTAATGAGGTTTTTGAATTTACAATTTGTTTCTAAAAGTTTTCTGGTAGATTCAGTGTTGATCAGTTGATAGAGAATTTTCAATAACAACAAAATATTTCTTTCATTTTTGTATCCCTTTAGAATAGATACTTTCAGATTTTGATATATGTATATATATAAGACAAAGAAAATTCAAAATTACGAACTTTTGATTATAATCAATTAGTTTTGAGTCGAGATCATCATCAGGAGACTTTTTTTTTAATTTTTAAAGAATTATTATAAAACAAATATATAAAATAAAAGATGACAACAATATCCATGCAGAAAAAAGGGCATTGATATATATATATATATATATATATATATATATATATATATATATATATATATATATATATATATATATATATATCATTGATCAATACAGACATTTTGTCTACATATTTTTGTAATGTCCATTCCAGTTGCCAAATTGATTTTACGGTGCCCGGTGGGAATTGTTTGATGAAACTCTCATAACTAATTGTTACTCAAGTACGTTCTGCCCGATCTTAGGCCATCATCAGGAGTGTGTACATTGCAAAAGTGATTTGATCTTGGCATGTATAATACTAATTTGAAATATGCATTAATGAAGAAAGGCAACCCACACACACACACACACACACACACACACACACACACACACACACACACACACACATATATATATATATATATATATGTATATATATGATAATCCAAATCCAATGCATGGATATTCTAAATCGTTGTCCTTTATTCTTTGTATGTATATATATGAACAGAGCAAAGCATGCTATTCAGTATGAAAAGACCGTTAAAGAAAATTTTAATTGGAAGGAAGGGAAGTAAACATAGTCAAGCAGATGATAACCCCTTATACTTTTCAGAGATTGGTTATTTAACATTTTACTTGACGCACAAGCTAAAAACGTGTAAAAGATGTTTTGAGAACAAGAGAATATGTTTTTTTAATTCTAGTAAAAGTCTACTTTAAAAAGATAATCGGAAGTACTTGTTATAAGTTCAAAGAAAATGAAATTTCGTAATGATTTCATCGGCTTGAATCGGTTCTAACAAAATTGAACTTTACTTGTCGAAGTGAATTTTGCATTAAAAATGAACCAAAAGTTTTTAGTGTCGTCCTGAACGTATTTATGCTGTGTTTCTATGGTTTTATGCCAACTTCCATCAAATTTGAGTATTCCATTACATTAAAATGATTCTGATTTAGAGGTCATCAATTCTTTAAAGAAATTTTCGCTATTTTCGAAATGTTGGAATCGCTGAGGAGACAGAATGTCCTATAAAGCGAAACAATTAATAAATAAAAGTACATTGATATTTATCATGTCTAGACACCTATATGAGTCAGTATCAATTTTTATTTTTAATCATGAAACGAGTCTCGATACATTTTGAACGAAATGTTTTCAGTACAAAAACCTTCATACTCATTAGATGTAATCTCGTGAAATAACTTATTTTCTGTAAAGAAATTTCATCTCAAGAGAGAAAGATCTGAGGACATTGGGGTCATTAAAAGAAAGAAAGAAAGAAAGAAAGAAAGAAAGAAAGAAGTGAGTAGAAGAAAGAAAGAAAGAAAGAAAGAAAGAAAGACAGAAAGAAAGAAAGAAGTGAGTAGAAGAAAGAAAGAAAGAAAGAAAGGAGTAGATGAAAGGAATAGGTTTAAAGAAAGAAACAAAGAAAGAAAAGAAAATTAAAAAGAAAATTAGAGAAAAAAGTGAAAGGAATCTGGCGGTGATATCACCCTAAACGTATGAGTTCCCATTAGATCACCGAAGTTAAGCACTGAGAAGTTTCCCCCGTTACATAGACGAGTGACCCCTTTATAATAACCAATAAGCATAATTAAGAAAAACATCATAAGTAAGTAAAGTTAGCGACCATAGTCGAGGGTGACCCGAAGACTCCCTTTTCGATAGCTACTACACCAAGGTGTAGGGGAGGGCGCTAATCCATTCCCAGGATTGCTCCACTTTACCCTTGAACCGTACCTTATAATGCTGAGTGTTAAGCAAGGTGGTATCAAGTACCATTTTTAAAGTCTTTGGTATGACTCGACCTGGGATTGAACCCAGGTCTCCCGGGCCATTGGCGAACACTCTAACCGCTGGGCCAGACCAAAATGAAAATAAGAAATCATTTTCATTTAGAATTCATCTGTTTATCATGAAATTATTATTTTCTTGTTTAGGTATTTTCTTTAAAATCATTTATATTTAGACATGAGAAGAAAACTTATTTCGTATTTGATTTTCTCTAATTCTTGTTCGTTTGAATCAAAGAAGTTTTTTTTTAATCCAACAGGTATCTTAACCTCAAAAACCTTTCATGCTTCACCAGGTCCTCCAGGTCTCAATAGAATGCTTCGATGACACCCTATTTTCAATGTCCCTATTCATTCGTGTGCTTGTAAAATCGGGTATGCCCTAATGAGTGGATTGGCATGTCGGTTATTTGCAGCGTTTATTTCTGTCGACAATTCACTAGACACACCCCAACTCTTTGCTAAAAAGTGGTTGGCCCACATTCCCGTCTAACTGAGGGGGTGAAGGACAGTGTCTGGGGCTGAGAGGAATGTGGAGTGTTGCAGTATTAGAAATAGGAATGGAAATGGTTGGGAAGAACGAGAGAAAAGTATAATGAATTAGAGAGAGAGAGAGAGAGAGAGAGAGAGAGAGAGTGAGAGAGAGAGAGAGAGAGAGAGAGAGAGAGAGAGAGAAATTAAAGAAGAGGAAAGAAAGAGAAAGTAAAGTGTCAGTCAAAATAATTCAGAGAGAGAGAGAGAGAGAAAGAGAGAGAGAGAGAGAGAGAGAGAAAGAAAAATTAAAGAAGAGGAAAGAAAGAGAAAGTAAAGTGTCAGTCAAAATAATTCAGAGAGAGAGAGAGAGAGAGAGAAAGAGAGAGAGAGAGAGAAAGAGAGAGAGAGAAAGAGCGAGAGAGAAAGAGCGAGAGAGAAAGAGAGAGAGATGAGAGACGTAAAATACTGTAGGTGTGAGATGATAATTCCAGGGCTTGTCAGTAATTGAATGAGTGGGGAGTGTAAAAAAAAAAACGAATGAGAAATAACTAAGAAATTCTAAGAAAGAAAGACAAAAAGAAAAATTAAAGAAAGTTGGTGAAAATAACCTACAAAGAAAATGAAAAACAAAGAAAGAAAGAAAGTAAGAAAGAAAGAAAAAGAAAGAAAGATGAAGCATAGAGACAATAAATATTTCGAAATATCACGTGTCTAGAACATTTTTTTTAAATATTGGTTTTCACACCACGGAGGCGTGGTGGGAAAAAATTAGCAGGTTCAAGTTTAGCTGACCATTCTACGTTTTAAAATGCTGGTCCAACCAGACTTGAAAACAGGGTGACATAGCGAGAAACAAAAGTGGGAACGACAACAAAATAACGTTGGTCGGTCGGCAGTGGCCAGGCAGGACTGGTCGGCCAACCGGATTTTTTGTAGGATGTTTTCGAGAGTGAATGGTAGAAGGTTGGTCACAAATTCTTCTTTGAGAAGAAGAGAAGCCATATTTTCTTTTTCTGATCGTCGTAACTATTTGTCAGAATAAAACAATCCTGGTACGACGTCAAGTCACTCGACAGCAGCCAATTTGTCGGTGTGCGGAGAATATTCTGACTGTATCCTTTGCCAAGGTGTAAGACCCCTTCCAAAAAAAGGTTTCCTTGGCATGACACAAAATTGCATCTGATGGTGAGGCTTCAGTTCTGAAAATCTGGGGAGTTTGGTGAAACCCTTTTAATTGCTATTACTTCCAGGATGGCTCTGAAACAGAGTTGTAGAACCTGTTAGTTTCTTTTCTAAGGGTTAAATAGAGGTGTTTAAAAGTTATTCGTACTCGATAAGAATATTCGATGTCATATGGAAAAAAAAGTAAAGCTGGCGATCGAAGTAGAGGGCGACCAGAAGGCTCCATTTTCAATAGCTACTCAAGTACCATTTTTAAAGTCTTTGGTATGACGCGACCTGGGATTGAACCCAGGTCTCCCGGACCATTAGGCCAATGAGCCGGTTGATGTCATATAGTTGGCAACCTTAGTTGAGTGTGACCAGAAGGCTCCCTTTTCAATAGCTACTACACCAAGGTGTAAGGAAGGGTGCTACTCCTATCCCTGGATTACTCCACTTTACCCTTGATACGTACCTTTTATTGCTGATGTTAAGCAAGGAGATAACAAGTACCATTTTTAAAGTCTTTGGTATGACGTGACCTGGGACTGAACCCAAGTCTTCCGGACCATTAGGCAAACACTCTGCCTACTAGACCAATGAGCTGGTTGATATCATATAGTTGGCAAACATAGTCAAGGGTGACCAGAAGGCTTCCTTTTCAATAGCTACTGCACCAAGGTGTAGGGGATGGCACTACTCATTTCCCTGGATTGAACCCAGGTCTTCCGGACCTTGGTGAACACTCTATCCACTAGACCAATAACAGCTTATTATTTTTACTAGAAATAGTTACTTGAATCTATAATTGTCTACTTAGCATTATTATTGGTTATTTGAAAACATATAACTGAATGCAAACAAACAAGTATAATTATTGAAGAGAAATAATCACTTAAAACCGTATATGTCATAGTATGTGATAAGAATTCTTAAAAACAAACTATGTGAAAATTATTTGTATATCATATGTATGTGTGCGAACAAACTTTGCGGAAACTACAACTCTATTTGCCTTGTCGGCTGGGGCAATAGAATACACCGACTGCTTCTCTGCAGAGGGGTAAGACCTCCCCCGACAACGAGTGTCCTAGGTATGACACTAAACACTCTAATGGTGAGGTTCCAGTAATGCTGGAGATTTGGGGAATGCGTAGTACCCTTTCATTGCCATCGCTTCTATGTCCACTCTGACTCGGAGTGGTAGCACCTGATAGGGTCCAATCTATGGATCGAATAGAACTAAAACGTGGTTTCATGAGTTTACTGTTTTTGAAATTTAAACTGCGTGTTTTTGCTAAACTGAAATAGAACTGTTTTTACATTGAAACTGTGTATTGATGCTAAACTGAATTGCTCGAAATAGAACTGTTTTGACATTGAAACTGTATTTACGCTAAACTGTATTGCTTGAAATAGGACTGTTTCAACATTTAAATGTGTGGACAAAATCTCTACTTATACTAAACTGAATTGTTTGAATTAGGATAGGTTGAATTAGAACTGTTTGACTAAACTGAATAGCTTGAAATAGAAATGTTTTTGACAATTAAACTGTGTACTCATGCTAAATTGAATTGTTTGAAATATAACTGACTATTTGTATAAAAATGGATTTAGCGTTAAATAACCTACTAATTTTGATATGCCATAAAAACCCAACCAATCAACTAACTAAGTACACAAAAAGTGAAAATGTAAACGTCCTTTGAAAGCGATTCCCTAACCTATAGGCATAAAATAACTCTATGCGTGTTGACATACTGTTTCAACCATTCAATCGAACAATTCATCTTTTCCCAAAAAGAAAAGCATCAATAACATCATTGACCGCTTTTAAAACTGGAACATGACACTCACGGGCCGTGTCATAATTCCTTTGACATAACCAGAAAATGCTGACTGTGCTTGTTGATGAGATGAAAAATCGAAAACCTGTAGTTCAACGAACGAAATAAATCATAACCAATTTCTTAAGTACGTCCTCTTACCTTTTTGGATTCAGTTCTTGATGTTTAAAAAAACTCCAATAAATCAGAAATAAAATAAAATAAGCAACTTTGAATATTCTGCATAATATCATGAACGGCCCAAAATACTAGCAATTAGTTATTATCGTCCTAATTTTACAGGTGAAAAACAGAAAAGACCGTTTGTATTGATGTATACAGGTGTCTGGCCTCAGGCTGAACTTTCAACTGTTTACTGTCAGGAGAATTTTCGATTTAACAGTCAAAACAGAAGGTTGAATTCTTTAAAAAAAATTAAATAATTATCGAGTAAACATGAAAATTATCGCAGATGTGGACAGTTTGTATTAGCATTCGGCAAAGCAATTTGACGTTTTCTTCCAGATGTTTGCGCCGATGGGAGTTTTCGTGGTTAAAATGAATGAAACAAGTAATTCTTTGTGTTAATTTGTCTACTTTATTATTATTATTATTATTATTATTATTATTATTATTATTATTATTTCATTTTTAGTTTTTTTTTCGGTGTCTTACAATCCTTCCCTGGATTTCCACCCAAGACCTTGCTCGAGGGAAGTTAGCGATTATATGCTTATTATGTATTTATGTGTTTTACAGCCTCCTTTTTAGTGATATTTTTCAGTCACATTGATAGTACCCACTAAGAGGATAAGCAGTTCTGAAATGTGCAATGTTTTTGCATATCATATAGGCTGAGACTGTCAGGTACCTTTTAATTTTGTTTATCGGTCTCTCTCTTGATCATACTTAGGGTTCCGACTTTAATTGGCACGGTGGTAGTTTTTAAGTTTCTATGGCTTTTTCAGTTTCTTTTTCCGAGTCTTTGTACTGCTTATTTTATCATATTATTTGACTGATATGTTAATATCTGTTGGCACTGACACATCAATAAGAAAGTATGTTTGTCTTTTATAGTATTTAATCACTATATCTGCACTATTGCTCTTTATTTTTCTGTTAGTTTGGATTGTACAATCCTGGACAATTGTCATTCCTTTTGCTTCTATAATAAGAAGAATATAACCTTACACAAAGAGAGTACAATACTAGAAACGATTGGGTGACGAAGATTATCAACAGGGAATTGTGAAAGAAATCGATATTTGACCATACAACGAAATGGTTTCATGCACAAAACAGAATTTTTCTTGGAGAATGAGACGCATAAAACTCTCTTGGATAGTGAGATATAAACTGATCATCTAATCTCGACCAGAGGATTAAACCTACTGATAATTAACAAAAGAAAAAGCGAACCTGTTGTATAGTTGACTTGCTCGTCTCCGCTGGCCACAGAGTGAAAATAAAATTAAAAAACGAAGAGACAGATAATTTAACCTTGTTTAAGGACTAAGAAAAGCGTTGAACATGAGTGAAACGATGATAGCAATTGTAATCGGTACACTTGAAAAGGTCCACATGGGCTTGAACAGGAGGTTAGAAGAGTTGAAAATTGGTGGACAAATGTAAATCAACCAAACCACAAGTCTGAGTAACAACAAGCCTCGTATTTCTTGGATTCTTCTAAGTATTCAAGATGGTTTTATCCGCGTTGTTGTGCAAATGGTTTCGATTCTTCCTCTAATCTCATATTTCTCCAGTCTATTCTCCAGAACTTTCGGTATCTTTCCAAGGACCCCACCAACAATTGGTTGGTTGGTTAGTTGGTTGTTCGGGTTTTATGGTATATCAACCTTTGTAGGTTTTTTGAACGCCAAATCCGTTTTTATACAAATAATCAGTTCTATTTCAAACAATTCAGTTTAGCATAAGTACACAGTTTAATTGTCAAAAACATTTCTATTTCAAGCTATTTAGTTTAGTCAAAAAGTTATAATTCAGCCAATTCAGTCAATTCAATAAGTATCGATTTTGTTTACGCACAGTTAAATGTCAAAACAGTAATATATTAAACAATTCAGTTGAGTGAAAGTACGATCAAAAACAGTCCCATTTTAAACAATTCAGTTTAGCATAAGTACTCAGTTTAATTTTCAAAAACATTTCTATTTCAAGCTATTCAGTTTAGTCAAACAGTTCTAATTCAAACAATTCAGTTTAGCATAAGTATGCAGTTTAGTTCTATGGCCCTATCAGGTGCTACCATTCCGGACTAGTGTGGACCTGAGAGCAATGGCAATAAAAGGGTGCTCTGCATTCCCCAAAGCCCTAACATCTCTGGAACCTCACTGTCAGATTGTTTAGTGTCATATCCGGGACACTGGTGGGTGGGTGGGGGTCTTACCCCTCTGTAGAGGTGCAGACGGTGTATTCTATAATCCCTTCCCCAACAATTCATGTCACTTATTATTATTTTTTTTTTTTTTCTTTTACTTGCCAGCTTTTCACGCCAGCATGAACTGCTGGTCTTTCACTTGAGTCTGAGTGACAAAAAGTCTCCTTAGGTCTCTCGGAATCTTCTCAGTATTCTAGCAGATCTTAACAATGCTATGGACTTGATGGCCCCGATTCTTCCTCTAATTTCCAATTCCTCGGGTCTTTTTCCCAGGCCTTTGGAGAGAGTTTCAAATGCACAAACTCAACTGGTATCATCGTCAAACTCATGTTCCACATATTTTAGTTCTCTGGCAAGATCCAAATCTTTGATAATCTTTTTGCTTTCGTTTATTTTCATTCTTTGGTCCATTGAAATAACAAAATCCACGAGATATTAATTTTTTTTTTCTTGTCAATTAAAAGTAAGATTGCGTGTCTGGCCGGGAATATGTGATCCGTTTCTATCTCAAAATCCCAAAGACTTATATATGTTTCAGTCTCTGAGACATATTCTGGTTTTTGCATATACCATTTGGTAGTAAGTTCCAATTTTAATCTCTTGCACAATTCCCAGTGGATCACCCAATCGTGTCTACTCTTGTACTCCTTTTGTGCTAGTTTGCTGCATTCATTCATTATGTGATTAACCGTTTCACCATAGTCTCCACATAACCTACACTTGCAATCCGGTTTCGTATTTGTTACGACCCTCCCCCACCTGAATCTCTCGTATTTAATTTTTTCTATCTCACACCCACACACACTCTTCTCGCTCTGGGAAGGAGAAGACGGAGAGAGCCGGACTGTCCCGAGTAGGCCCGAAGAAGAACCGGAAGTTGGGCGCTAGCTTAAAAACAATTGCAACAAGGTTTGATTGTGCCATAAATCGGTCGAGATTGGACCGGGTAGGTTGGACTATCTTCTGCGTTCGGCTCCCTCTTATAGAGAAAGATTCGTAACCTTTGAAAAAGTAAGATAGTGGTTGGTACTTTCTTTTTGCCTTCTCAGTCTTTTGGTTGGTTTCCGCGAGGGTTTGGCGATTTTGGTCCCTCCTCCTTTGATGATGAATTGTTACTTTTCTGATTTTCTTTGGGAGGATTGTGTCCCGTGTGGAGGGTTTGTCAGTGCTGAAGTGGAATGACCTACAAGTTAATTCGTTTTTGTCTCGTTGTGTTAGGTCTGTCGTTCCTTCCACTGGTGTTCGCGGCTGAGTGACGACCCGTAAAATTTTTTTGTTCGTCCCAGCTGATACCACCATGGTGGTTTTTTCCCCAGCAGGGATTAGGTATGTCACCCTGTCCATCAAGAACAGGAAGGCCGTGACATATTATCAATTTTCGCTTTAATATAGTCAGTATTTATGGCATTTTTGGGTGGATTTTTTTGGCACTGCGATTAAAAGAGATATACTTTCTTTGTGGAGGCTTCCCTTGTGTAGATATGTCCAGTATTCTCATCAGTTTGTCGCCTGAAATACACAAGCAGTTGTTTTTAGGTTCATTTCTGTTTTCTAGTTTTTGTTGCTTTCCTGCTTATTTCTATGTAGCTATTGCTATAAGTCGATGCAGTAATTAATTCCTCCTTGCTCAATTTGCTTCAATCTTCTAATATTCGTATAGATGCATCAACGCTATCTTCAATAATACCAAGTTTTCTCTCTCCTCCTTTTCTCGATACATACAGTCTGCCTATGTCATCATATGTAAGGCAGTGTGTATCGTCAGCAACTTTCTAGTTCTCCGGTCCATTTGCTTGAGTCCCGTTCTTGTGCATTTTAAGAATGGTCCCGAGTATCTTACAAGCGGGATAGCCCATGTGTTAATTCCTTTTATGAGAATTTTGCAACAAAGCTTGGTTTCGAAAATCTTCCTCGTTTTGCTGAGGCACTCTTTTCTTATTGTTTCCCCTTCAGCTCTGCTTGTTTGATACCGTCCACTTCCAATATTCCCGAGTTGTTGAATATTTTTTCTAAGCTTTCTAATGCTTTCCCAACGAGAAGGTTCTTTCTTTTCCGCTGTCTGTATTTTCCCACTTTTCATTATCAGCATGGTATAAATTTCTCTGCCAAATTCTATTTATATATCTTTGCTATATATTCTTATTGCTTGCATCAGTCTTACAGTAATTTTTTTTTTTTTCGCTTTTTGCAATATTCCATATAGATCACAGATAATCACCACCGGAGAATAGTTAGGGGCACGTGTTATAAATGCATGAACACACACACACACACACACACACACACCAATACATGTGTATATATTAGCTGCAAAGATTAAAGTGGTGTCATTTTTTGGCAAAGAGACTGAAGGCTCAATAAAAAAAAACGTTCCAAGGGCTCGAAGTCCAATTGGTATCACTGCCATCTTCATGTTCAAGAGATTTTTTTTTTTTGCTTTATAGCAAATCTTTTCCCTTTCTTTCCTTTTTATTGTATGAGGCGTGAAACGGTAAAACTCACCAGTTGACAACTTTTTTTCATCTTGTTAATTGGCACTAGCCAGGATTGGGTGATCCGTTTGTATCCAAAAATCCCAGATAATCATACGCGTCTCATTTTTCGTTGTCGAGTGGCATATCAACCTTCGCTGGTTATCTAATGCCAAAATCATCCTTGTAGATCAGTAGCGGTAGTATCTAACACATATCTGTGGATATAGGTGAGTTCATGTCTTTTCCAAGGGCATTAGTCCGAAAGGAAACGTAACAGCGTGATTGGAGTTCGAACTCGCTTGTTAGGATGTCCAGCAATTTAGCAAGTACGTTATGGACCTCTTCCAGATTGTTATGCATTTCCAACTAGAGTCTAATATTTTAAAGGTGAACTTTCTTGGTCGACAGAGAAACAGGTTCTCCTTACACGTGATATAAAATCGTGTACACATAGTTTTCAAAGAAATTAACTTATCATAATTCACTATCATTTATTTGTTGGATAAAATAAAATAGGTGAAAATTGTATTCAACGTTTAATCATATATATATATATATATATATATATATATATATATAAAAACTAAATAAAGTTGGCTACCTTAGTCGAGGGTGACCCGAAGGCTCCCTTTTCGATAGCTACTACACGAAGGTGTAGGGGAGGGCGCTACTCCTTTCCCGGTATTGCTCCACTTTACTCTTGATCCCTTCCTTATGTTGCTGAGTGTTAAGCAGGGGGACATAAAGTACTATTTAATGAGTCTTTGGTATGACTCGACCTGGGATTGAAACCAGATCTCCTGGGCCATTGGTGAACGCTCTAACCATCGTGCCAAGTAAACTCTGCATTGTTTTGAATTAGTTTGTAACAAAAATTATTTTCATCTCGCAAAAATATTTACTTTGAGGCTATTCAAAATGGTGGAAAATTAAAATGAGTGATCCAGACTTGAGCAAAAGTCTGTCCTCAAATATTTACTGGCTGAGAAGTGAAAACTATGTGAAGTTTACAGAGGAATGTGCGATATGTAGTGATAAGTATATTTTGGTGAAAAAAAAAAGGTTTACAAATTGGCTGAACATGGGTTTGCCGCTGCAAGCTTCAGCTGAAAAGACAGTGGAAGCACAGTCTCTCTTCAGTAAAGAAAAAGTCCCGGGCGCAGCGTTCAGTAAAGATAGTGATGCTTACTTTCTTCTGGGAGATGAAAAAACCCATTGGTATTGATTTCCTTAAAAAAGGTGCAACGATCAAAAGTGCTTCCTTTTGTCAACTCCTTTTTTCACCTTATTTATTAAATAATCATCTCATATCTATAAGTCAATAGATAGATAAGTCTACATTTGACTGTCTGGTCTGATTAATAGATTAGCGAGAAACTGACTGTCAGCCAGCGCTACTGATTTTGTATCTGCTCTTTAAAAAGATAGATCAACATATATTTTATCTCTGATATTGATCACCTTTTATCAACGAATATAACAAAGAATGCAACTCTGTCTGTCTGTCTGTCTCTCTCTCTCTGTATATATATATATATATATATATATATATATATGATATAAAAGCTAAACTAGCAAGCTAATTTGATCAACTTTGATAAAGAACATGAATTCGAATGAGAGAAGAAAAGATATTATTCTGAAGTAAATTATTTTAAAAAACAGGAGAGGAAAATTGTAAAATAGATAGATAGATAGATATCGTTTAACTGGAATAGATATAATAAATAGATATATCAAGAGAGACGCCTTTCTGGCTTTGGTCACAGTTGTGGGGCGCAAGGATCAGTCAATTGGCTTATTATACAGATGATTATTTACAAAAGAACAATTACATCTAATAACACACTATCGGCTTCATCAATCAGCATTAGATTACTTACCCCTAATTTGACAATCCTTGCCTTTTAAATTTCTCTACTTTCCTCTCTTTAAATCTATCTATCTATCAATCTTTACTTTTTTTCGCTCACATTCTTTCCACATATTTTTTTCTTGTGGGAGAGGTCTTTGGGTTTTTTTTCTTAGTTAATTTATATTATTCTATTCATCTCTTAATTGACTCTTTCCGGATAGTTAATCTGCCTCAAAAGCGATGCAGCAAAGCAAATAAGAATAAATGAAAAGGAACAAATAAAGTGAAAATAAAGATGGCGACGTGAAACTAGCCTGCTTAATTAAGAACGCGGGAAAACCTGTGTTAGGCAAAGAGAGACGTTTGAAATGCTTGTTTGGTGGTTGCTGAGAACGGTATTCGAGAAATCTTGGGTTCAGTAGTATTTTAAAGGCAGTAGTGATTACTTTTAATCCTATTTACTAACTCCCATCCGCTCAGGCAGGGTATGACACAAGGTCAATTTTTAAGCGGAGTTTAACAGGTTTGAATTCGGGGTTTTCCTTCTCCTAGACTAGTTGACTCAACCAGGCTGAAGAACCTAGGCTGTCCTACTATTTACCCATAGCTGGTGGGAGAATAATAGGATTCATACCTTTCCCAATGGTATTAGTGCTATGTGAAATGCAATCATTCTCGTCTAGGATTTGAACTCGAGTCGCCGTGTCCATTTCCTACGACGATAACCATTACACCACGGGCAGCTCCTTTCTTTTGATAAATGGCTTTCTAGAATGATAGCGATAAAAGTTTTGCAGAAGTGGTATTGATGAGAGTTGTAGAAGTAGTTATGATTACAGAATATTAGAGGCAATTTTCACTAACGTTCTAATAGTTGTGATAGCAGTGTTCAAGAAATTGTGATTATATTAAAGTATTATCAACAAACATAAGTAGTAGTTACAGTTGGTAAAGATAGTAGTGTTCTCGAAATGGTAGATTGTTCAAGAAGTTGGAATGGTAGTAACCGACTCTAAATGACAGTTGTAATAATCTTCTCTTAGTGGTGGCGGAAGTAATCTTCGGTAAGTAGTGGCTGTGGCCGAAGGGTGGTGAAAGTAATTTTTAAGTATTGTGATGGTTGTAATCATTCAATAAGTTACCATGGAAATGACATTCTAGAAGTAACGGCTTGATGGCCATCATAGTAATGTTCTCTGGGTGGTAGTGGCAAAATGGTTTTGATAGTAATGTTCTCTAACCATATTTACCCAACCCCTCTGCTCGGGCAGGATATGACACACGGACAATTTTTAAGTGGAGTTTAACAGGTTTGAATTCAGAGTTTTCCTTCTCCTAGACTAGTTGCCTCTCCAAGGCTGAAGAACCCAGTCTGTCCTACTATTTACCCATAGCTGGAGGGAGAATAATTGGATTCATACCTTTCCCAAGGGTATTAGTGCTATGTGAAATGCAATCGGTCTCGTCCAGGATTTGAACTCGTATCACCGTGTCCATTTCCTATGACGATAATCATTACACCACGGGCAATGTTCTCTAATAGGTGGTGGGGGTAGTCGTGGCTAAATGGATGGGATAGTAATGTTTTTTTAAATGGTGGCTTAATGGTTGTGAGAGTAATGCTTTCTAAGTTTGCGAAGGTGGTGATAGTATGTATTTAACAAACACCTTTTCTACGAGCGAAATATGAATATGACGTATCATCAATTTTTTTAAAGCTGGGCAAAGCTATTCTTTCGCCTTCACTGTTTACATCACCAAAATGAATGAACCCACTCTGCTTTACGATTTACTCATGAGTGGAAGAGAACGGATGGGTTCATGCCTTTTCCAAGAGCATTAGAGATAACTGAAATGTAAACATCCTCGCCCAGGATTTGAAGGGATCGCAAATTCCATTTCTTAAGACGATAACCATTACACTAATTGTGCCTCTCATTAGTGGCGGTGGGGGAGTCCTCGTGGCGTAATGGTTAAAGCGATGGACTGCGGAATCGTAGTAAGCGAGTTCGTACTCCAGTCGCGCTATTACGTTCACTTTCGGGCAAATACCCTTGGGAAAGGTATGAATACCCTTATCCTCCCAGCTATGGGTTAAATAGTACCACTATTGTTCTTCTCGGAGAAAGGCTTTGGCATTAAATAACATACAAAGGTTGATATGCCATTAAACAAAGAAACCAAACCAACCCAAACCATTAGTGGTGGTAGTAATGCTCTCTAAGTGGTGGTTGGAGTGATGGTCTCTAATTAGTGATAGTGGTGGTGGTGGTGGTGGTGGTGGTGATCTATTCTAAGTGATCGTCCTAATAATGTTCTTTAAGCTGTAGAGATTATCTTCTTAAAGTGGTAGTGACAGAAATCTACTTTACATGGTAGTGGTAGTATTGGTAGTGATGATAATGTTCTTTATAAAATGGTGACTGGTGTTTTAGTGTTGTTCGTAGTGTTCTACGACCTGGGTTGATAGAATTGACCTTTAAATGGTAGTGACGCCATTGTCCTCGAGTGGGGATAGCAGTGTTCTAGAGTTGGTGGTGATAATGATAATTAAAAGGCTTTATTGCTGTGTTGTGGAAGGCGGTGTTGATTCATGTTCCAAAAGGAATTTTGATGTAATAATAGAGCTTTTTTTAAAACGGCCAGTCACAAACAACTGAAATATAAGAGTCTAACACAAAACAACAAAATCAATGTAAAAGAATTCTTCATTTTTGTAAGCTGGTGATTTTTGTCTCATGTTGAGATGTCTAAAAATCAAGTTGTCGTCCTGTTTTAGAGTGTAAGTGTTAGTTCGACAATAAATTAAAGGTTAAATGAAAAATAGAGTTGGGTTTTTTCGTGTTTTTTTTTTTCTGTAGTAAAAAATGAACTGATTTCGTTAGGTTTGTTTTGGTTTGGTTTGATTGTATATCAACCATTGTAGGTTATGTAATACTAACTCCATTTTATCCATAAAACAGTTCTATTTCAAATAATTCAGTTTAGCATAAGTATGCAGTTTAGTTCTATTTGACCCATAGATAGGACCCTATCAGGTGCTACCCCTCCGAGCTAGAATGGAACGATCGCAATGAAGAGCCACTCCACATTCCCCAAAGCTCTAGCAATAGATAGGTCAACCAACTGGAAGTCCGTCTCTTACTTCCGCTTATGCTACGTTTCGTAGCTATGATTCGG
Source organism: Sepioteuthis lessoniana (assembly GCA_963585895.1). Lineage (NCBI taxonomy): Eukaryota > Metazoa > Mollusca > Cephalopoda > Myopsida > Loliginidae > Sepioteuthis > Sepioteuthis lessoniana. Next base: position 11,295 of record CAUZXS010005191.1, on the reverse strand, counting down.
TTGATTTATTAACGGCATATTAACTCCTCATGGATTATTTAATGCTAAAATTTAATTCATTTCTAAAGGTTTGATTGCAGTATTAAGTATATTCTCACTTTCTCAAAGCTTTTGTTTTAACCGAACTTTTTTTATTTGTCGGTATCTATTTTCGTACATAGTTGTATGATATCGAATAAAGGGATGTCTCCGTGGCGTAGTAGCTAACGTACTGGACTACGACATCGTAATGAGTTTTAACTCAAGTTGCGCTATTAACTTTCGGATTAAATACCCTAGGGAAAGGCATGAACTCTCTTATCTCCCTATCTATGTGTTAAATAGTATCACTACTGTTCTTTTAAAAGAAGGCCTTTGACATTAAATAATCCCAGAAGGTTGATCTATCGTTAGATAAGCAAACCAAACAGAATGTAAAACAAATTATCTGTACTTACTAGTATGGTTTCAAGTAAGTATGTTTATTTAATAATGAATATTTGTTTGCACACAGTTACATGGCTTGTAAGTACTACAAATAATAATCTTTTGTAAACATGTATAATTTCACATAACTATTCTTAACACAATCAGCAAACAGTTAGACTGTATTGAGTATTCCTACCTTATAAAGATTATTTGCAAACAGACCTACTTGACCAGTAAATAGGACCCAAACAGGTACAATTACTTAGATCAGAGTGGATCTGGGAGTAATGATAATGAAGAGATATTCTATATTCCTCAGAGCTTCATAACCAGAGCCTCCTCACCAGATGCAGTTTAGTGTAAAATCCAGGGCACTATTTTTTAAAGAAAGTCTTACCGCTTTGTAGGAGCTAAAATCGGTGCATTCTAAGGCCCAACATCAATCATGGGACTTGATTATATGTTATGTTTGATATCGTTGAATAGAAAATTTATTCAGCTCTTAAAAGGTTTAAGTCTCTCTGTGTGTGTGGGTGGGTGGGTGTGTGTGTTCTTATCTTATTTAATTTTACTTATTCTGTTGCAAGATCATAACTATTAGATACTTGATGAGGACAAAAACTAGGAGACAGAATTAAAGGGAAACTTGATTTATTCTACCCTAAATTAAGTCAGAATCGCTCATGCCACTGGAACCATGTAACTCAGTACAGTCTGCAATATAACTTGAAGAGGAGATTAGCATTGTTTAATAATCTTCCTCGTGGTGTAATGGTCAAAGCGATGGACTGCGAAATCGTAGTAAGCGAGTTCGAACTCCAGTCGCGCTATTACATACACTTTCGGACAAATACCCTTGGGAAAGATATGAACACCCTTATCCTCCCAGCTATGGGTTAAATAGTACCACTACTGTTCTTCTAGGAGAATGGCTTTGGCATTAGATAACCTAAAAGGAGTTGATATGCCATGAAACAAAGAAACCTAACCTAACCTAATCTTCCCATTACTCTAAGAAATGTCAAAAAAGATACTTACTCGACCTGGTACCCGGATATTGAATATAAAGATAAAAAAAGATTATCCCAATAATCTGTACCTCGTGTGCTAAGCTTGGTAGAAGGCTAGACGTATGGAACACTCAGTGAGAAGCAGACATCTGCTTACCTGCGCTTGCAAATAATGACCCCATACTGAGCTACTGTAGGCCATTGTTTGCTTAAATGTTAAACGGATAAAATCTTTCATATTGATCTCTGGACCAGCAAATAAATAACCCTCTGTTGACATCACAATGGTTCTAGGCGTTCACAATAGCTTCATTGAAAATAACTAACTCGGTAACGTCACTCAGAAGAAAAAAAACTTTGTTGTTCTTAAAAGGAACATTACTCAGTAATATCACTCAGAAGAAGAAAAAACGTCATCATTTTTAAAATGAACATTAGTTGTTAGCATCCTTAGAATGAACATTACTCAGTAACCTCACTCAGCAAGGGAAAAAAACGTTGTTACCATTTTTAAAATGAACATTAATCAGTAACATCACTCTGAAGGAAAAAAAAAACGTTGTTACCATTTTTAAAAGGAACATTACTCAGTAACATCACTCTGAAGGAAAAAAAAACGTTGTTACCATTTTTAAAATGAACATTACTCAGTAACCTCACTCAGCAAGGGAAAAAAACGTTGTTACCATTTTTAAAATGAACATTACTCAGTAACATCACTCTGAAGGAAAAAAAACGTTGTTACCATTTTTAAAATGAACATAACGATACTTTTTACAACGGCATTAATAGTCTTGGTAACGATCGTATTACCTGCAGTGGGTGTCGTATTTTAAAGTGGGTATGACTTTTAAAGAGGTCATTTAAATCTCTTGCCAGTCTGTTTCGTGGTCATGTTTTACAGTATTATATATATATGTGTGTATGCGCAAAGCACTCGGGATTTTAATATGTAGTGTCGCCAAAAGATTGATACGCCCTTACGAACTTTTAATAAAATAAATATGTAATTTTTTTCAAAACTAAAGATACCAGCATTTTATTATTTCTTGTTGAATATTATACATTCAAAACGGATATCATTAGGTGTTATTTATGACCAAATTCTGCACCACTGAATCTATGCATCAGATATAAGAATATGTAGCAATTATAAGATAAGAACATGTCTTTTATATATATATATATATATATATATATATATATATATATATATATATATAATGCAGTTTTATTTTTGGGATGAGTTTTTGGTTACAATGCTCCAGAACTTGTAAATGAATAATACTGATGAATATCGGTTTTGATTATGCAAAGTTCATCATTATATATACACACATGCTACATTTTAGCAAGCATTAGAGAAATGATAGATAGATAGATAGATATTTCAAGTATAAAATATAACATCTTAAAAGCTCACGAATCTCAGTTTCACGTTATCGATGTTCACGTGACCTTAACTTAAACTGATTTCAGACGTTTGGACACCGGCTTACCTTAAAATAGATTACGCGAAACTCAGAATTTTTACTCTGCTTTTATCTAATTTCATTCTTGAAATACCGTGACATTGCCCTGCATTATTGTGCATATAGAATTATATTTTATTGATTCAGATCTCTTTTAACGGTAAATTTTAATCATATATATATATAGTACAATTTGATGGAGACTCAAACTCAGTTAAGTCGTCATAATATATTTATTTCGGCGGAGAATATTACGATACTCTCCGTCTCGTCAGATGACTATTTACATGCTTCTCTCTCGTCGCAGAGTAGCAAATGTGGAGTCACAGTTCGTATTCAGAAGATAAAATAAAGGAATTAAAAAATAGATAAATAAAAATGAAAAATTAAAATTAGAAAAAAAAAAAATGAAATAAAAATAAAAATAAGCATAAAATAAGAATAAAAGTGGAAATTAAATTACAAATTATTTCATTCATAAGCGTGGGCAGAGGGGGGTCAAAATTGTCAGGTGTTAGAACGATTAAGAAACAGGAGTGGAATTAATCTACCGGTCAATCCTTCCCAATTTTTGCGTTCTTGTAGGGTTTCTTTTCCTTAGCTGGTGTGATTTTCTTAACAGACTAAGATCGTATAACTAATGGCTATCTCATACATGATTTACATTTATTCCTAATATGTCTGTTAATTAACTCAGCTGTTGTCATCCTAGATATTCCTCTTGTTTCAATTAGGACCGAGATAGTTAAACAAGATAAGGTGAAGACATTTTATATAGCAGTCAAGTGTTTTCTAATTGACCCTAAAAATGGTCAAGGGGAATTAACTACTCCAGAATCACAGGCCCTAATTTTTGGATTATGCGTGAATATATATATATATATATATATATATATATATATATATATATATTCTCTAAGATTAATAGATAAATTTATACCAAGTAAAACTCCTACTGAAAAAGATATAAAGTTTTACTTGATGAACTGCATTATTTGCAATTTCTCTATTTGCTAACTCTTATTTCTTAAGAAAAACTTTGTACTACGCAAAGTTACACAGACTTCATCACTCCAAGTTTCCTACTTGACAGTTCCAATCATAGGGGAAGATGTTTCTGTTGTAATTTGTTCTAAATCCCTTCCAAAACAATGAATCGAACTATTCACCCTACAGCTATGGTTAGACGGTACTGCAGAATGGGCTCTTTAACCTAGATAGGGCGACTGATCAAGAATTAAAAAAAAATTCAATTGAAACACCCAGAATCTATTTAATAAACCCACTTCATCACCAGCAGGATGCGACACAAGGTCAATTTTTATGAGGAATATGTATTTACCCAACCCCTCCACCACGAGCAGAATGTGGTACAAGGTCAATTTTCAAGCAGAATAAAGCCGTTTTGAATTCAGAGTTGTCCTTTTCCCAGCCTGGTCACTTTATTAAGACTAAAGAACCCATTCTACCCTACTATTTATTTATCTAGCTGGATGAAAAACAGATGGATTCATGTCTTTTCCCAAAGGTATTAGTTCCAAAGGTATGAATGAAACGCAAACATCGTCGTGCAGAGTTTGTACTCGATTCCATTTCCTAGGACGATAACCGTTACTCAACATGCGCGTCCTCATAAAATTCAAACCTGCTGAGCTTCGCTAAAAACTGACTTTCTCTCATATCCTGATCCCTGAAAAGACGGGCTGCGAGAAGGAATTGGTTCTGCAATGGAAAAAATAGAGTATATGCTTGCAGCCTGAGCCTTGGAAGGATGGGCTGGGTAAATACGAGAAGGAACTGCCACAAGTACAGAAATACAAATGCGAAAGTATGAGACATACTGTAAAAAAACATTTCAATATCAACCCTATTCATACAACGCAGTAACTATTGTTACTTATTAAGACACCGGGAGGTGCCCGTGATGTAATGGTTAACGTCGTAGGAAATGGACACGGCGACATGAGTTCAAACCCTGGACGAGACTGATTGCATTTCACATAGCACTGATACCCTTGGGAAAAGTATGAATCCAATTATTCTCCCTCCAGCTATGGGTAAATAGTTCGACAGGCTATGTTCTTCAGCCTGGATGAGGCAACTAGTCAAGGAGAAGGAAAACTCTGAATTCAAACCTGTTAAACCCCGCTTAAAATTTGACCTTGTGTCATATCCTGCCTGAGTGGAGGGGTTGATAAATATGATTAAGACACCAGGACACGGTACAGTAGCAACTATTAATGATCGAACCCACTACTCTAATTTATCTGCTAGATTAGCTTGGCCCTTTATCTATACTCAAACACCGAACCATGACTGGCATGAGATATATGCTCCTAAACAAATCACAATAAACAGTATAATCTTTTGAGTGCTTGGTCAACATAGACACTAGTTGAGTGCGATTTTCACTGAGTTCTCAGGGCTTCTGGTATTGTTCTATATCTTTGCATATTTATCACAAAATTGGGCTCATATTTTACTTTATTTATTCTGTTTAATGGCATTGTAACCCATCTAGGTTTATTTTATACCTCAAAGTCAGGGAACTGTGTACATTGCATTCTTATATTTATATTTTTGTGGAGTTTCAAAAGTTGTTGTTTTTTTTTTTTGCTCATGTTTATACAGAGAGTCTCAAAATACATGCAACCCATTAATATGATGATGATCTATTACTGTGACAAGTGTAATGGCGGTCATTTCCAACACGCCCTTTAAAAAAGTGTTCTTTGAGCTAAAGTCACCAAATCAAAGTTTTTTTATTGGTTTTATATCAGCTTCCAGGACATGCAATCTTTTTTGAGTTTTTTGCCTCGGTAATAAATAATTATTTTAATTGCTTGCCTCTATTTTGAGACAGATTTTAATGATTTGGTCTCCAAATAGGTAGTTACACGAAATGTTTTTCCACTCTTGTTCAAAGCATTGTGATCGAGGATTATTAGTTGTTATAGTATACAATTTTCAAATCTAAAACATAAAAGAACACAACATTATAATCAGTAAAGTTATTAGCAATCATGTTGGTTCCGTGTATATTAAGACCCTTAATATGATATCAGCTATTCCTGTCTATTTGATCTTTTAAAGGGAACATAATGATAATGCAACTCTGTGTCAGAGTATGGCTGGGGTTAATGGCAGTGAAGAGGTATTCAATACTCCCCAGAGTTCAGAAATGGTCTCTCACCACAAGATGTAGTTTAATATCCTACCTTTTAACTCTCCGGGGCCCGCGTTGGACTTTGGTTAAGTGCGAGGCTCTGAAAAGGAACAATGGCAGACTTGAAGCCGTAAGGCTCCCAGTTTCGGCTGAGCTACCTCCGAGTGGGTAAGCTGCATTATTGACTCGACGAGCTACGTAGACCAGCAGGGTTCGAGCCTCGGCTCCTAACCGACCTTCCCCTCCTCTTATCCCCACTTTAATCGGCCTTCGGGTCATTGACCTTGTGTCAAGCCTCGTCTGGTGGGAGACATAGGCAAATACCTAGTGTCCTGCCTTGGATACACTTCTTTTTTTTGTGAAGTATCTTACTTCTATGCAGGGAATACAATCTGCCTATTCCAACCTTCTTTAACCGGGAATATACGTAACATTTTGGTTCAAGATTACAAGTGTTGAGCACTTATAACGATTGTGGTGGTGCCCGTGGTATAATGGTTATCGTCGTTGGAAATTGACACGGCGACATGAGTTCAAATCCTGGACGAGACTGATTGCATTTCACATAGCACTAATACCCTTGGGAGAAGTATGAATCAAATTATTCTCCCTCCAGCTATGGGTAAATAGTATGGCAGAATGGGTTTTTCAGCCTTAGTGAGGCAACTAGTCTAGGAGAAGGAAAACTCTGAAATCAAACCTGTTAAACTCCGCTTAAAAAATTGGCCTTGTGTCATATCCTGCCCGAGAGGAGGGGTTGGTAAATATGTATAACGATTGATTTCACATTAATTTGTATACACAACAAAACTCCAAAGAGTTCAACTGCAGTGTGGTTGCAAAACTTAGGAAAGTCTAGCATAAGATGTCATGTGAGGTAAACTATCGAAGATCTGACGTTTCAGTCGTGAACGTGCTAACAATTGTGACAAGGCGGTTTATATTTCAGAAACGTGATATTAATGTTTGAATTTTTGACTAAAAATACTCATGTACAAAGTACAATGTTTATAAATGTTAATTGTTCTTACTTTGATTTTTTTTAAAACTTTTGTATTACTTATTATCTCGATAGGTGTGAGACCAGTTGTCACGTGACCAGAGCATTGCCTTCCGATTGGACAACGAGTTTACATAGATGACCCAGGATTTTTACGTATGTAGCATATATATATATATATATATATATATATATATATATATATAGTTTTTTTTTTCAACCGATTTACTACTATTATGTCGACCTTGTTGAATTGGAGAAACATGAGGAACTAGAAGTTACAGTACATCGAATTTAGATGAGGGAGAGACTGTAAAAGAAATGAACGAAACAAAAAAAAAACAACATGTAAATGAAAGAGATGACGAAGGAAAAGATAGTTGTCGAAAAGGGAATAGTCGGAGATTAATTTTTGGGATATATTTTACTCTTTTCAATCATGCTGGCATGCAACATCCATTTTTTTTTTTTTTCATCCAGTGGAGTGAAAGTACAAACGAAAGAACCTCTTTATATAACAGTCAATGAAATAACGGAGAACTTTGTCAAGGTAAGTATACATACACACATACATATATATATATATATATATATATATATAGTACAATTAAATGGAGACTCAAACTCGGTTAAGCCGTCATAATAAATTTATTTCGGCGGAGAATATTATTGGTATATTCTCCGTCTCGTCAGATGACTCTTTTACATGCTCTGTCCAGTCGCCGCCGAAATAAATTTAATTGTACTCTATACGCTCTGAATGTGAATTTTGTTATACCCTAGAGAATAAATAGGGAACTAACAATAGCCATACATTGAGCACTATCATAGATTTATATGATTACCCTCATATATTCTATGTAAAGAATAGTCCACACCTACTGTCCTTGGACACTGACTGGATAATATATATATGTGTGTGTGTGTGTGTGTGTGTGTGTGTGTGTGTGTGTGTGCAGATCAATCATATTTGTTTTTGAAAAAAAAAACTGCCTTGAATTCCTTTTTACATTAATTTGAACTTCATTTTAAATAAGTTTCTTTTTAACACTTGTGTGAGATGCTTTACTAATTCAATTTTGCATTTGCAACGTAAATATTTTCAATACAATTTTTCCTAAAGGTTTCTAAAAAAAGAATGTCCTTTAATTTCATGTTCAAATATTAGATAAGTATTAAATGTAATATAATTTTTTACAATGAAAATAGTCAGATTTAAACTGAATCCAAATATTTAAAATGAAAAGAAAAATAATTCAGGAAAGTTGTTGGAGGATGATTGGTGTCGATATACTTTTCAGTCGACGTATCATTTTTATATTGATAAAAAAAAAAATTCTTTATTCGATGTTGACTGTTTTTATCAGAATTTTACTTATCTCTCTATAAGTAAGTACCGTTAAATGTGTTTACTTTTACTAATCTTTACCGTACAAAAGATCTTGCTCTCTCTCTCTCTCTCTATATATATATATATATATATATAATATAATTTTATTAGATGGTAGTGTTTGACGAAAGCGTAAAGCATGAAACCACGAGCTACAGACACTACTATTATATATATATATATATATATATATATATATATATATATATATATATATATATATATATGTATGTATAAAAGGTCTATCTTTGATATTGACTACTATTTAAAAATACCGCAAAATTTGGTCCAAAATTTTAAAAAAAGTAAATAAGCAGTTATCATACTAACAATAATTTTCATTTAAATTTGGTCCACCAAGTGACCCAGGGATAACCATAAAGCACTACAATACTATCTATCTATCAATCCATATATATATATATATGTGTGTGTGTGTGTGTGTGTGTTCCAATGTGATTTATATTGTAGAAGAGTTTATGTAAAGTATATTTTAAAGCATCTATTGTGAAGACTTAAATTTATAAGCATATGTATTTCATCCGTATATATATATATATATATATATTGTAACAGTGTTGGTTGTCACTAATTAACTTTGTGGTTTTGCGAACCAAGTGCGATATTATTTGGATAGTGCTCAATATCTGTGATAGAGCTATTGTATAATAATAATAATTCTAACGGTTTTTGACTGTATTTTTCGATTTTTTCAATTTCATTTTCTTTCTTTATCTGCCTGATGATAGTTGCTTGTAAAACTTCCTGAAACCTAAGGTCGCAGACAAACTTCCATGGCATTGAATATATAAAATTTAATCTATATTTTATTTATTATTATCACACACACACACACACACACACACACACACACACACATATATGTATATATATATATATTGAGAGAGAGAGAGCAAATATTCACAAGATAAATAGCACCAACTAGATATGACTACATGCCTCATCCTTTGGTAAATCTCTCTCTCTCACTCTCTCTCTCTCTATATATATATATATATTACACTTCAGTGTGTATATGAACTTGTGTATATATGTACGTGTGTGTGTTTGTGGGTGTGGATTTATAGTATTTGCCAAATGTGCGCACCCTTATGAAATGCAACAATAATGTTAAGAAATCTTTCGATATCTATTTTTACAGGTCATAATTTTAAACTTTATAAATCTTTTTTTTTAAAACTTCAATTTTGAGAAATACGCTGATTAAACCTCGTGATAATTTTGTTTGACCATTAGAGAAAATGGCTTATTCTCAGAGGTTTTGATCAAAGTTAAGAGTAACATATCTAAGTACATATTTTTGTCTGCCTGTGACGCCTTTTTCAGTATTTCTTTATTGATTCTTATTGATTCGATTGATTGTGCTTGTATTTTTCTCTTGGTATGTGTGGGGGAGTAACAATGAATGTGTTTGATAAAATATGAATTTGTGGAGAGTTTAAGCGATAAAATTAGTCAACAACATAGATTATTAGGTTCGGTGAAAAGTTCTTTTGAGTTAAAAAGTCAACTTTAAAGCGGGCTCTTTTTGATGTAGAATGATCTAATACACACCAAAGGATTATATATATATAAAATATATATATATATATATATATATATATATATATATATATAATCCTGTGGTGTTTCGCTAATAGACCTGCGAAGAAGTTAGCGACCTTAGTCAAGGGTGACCCGAAGGCTCCCTTTTCAATAGCTACTACACCGAGGTGACAGGAGGACACAACTCCATTCCTTGGACTGCTCCACTTTACCTTAATCCTTACCTTATAACGCTAAGTGTTAAGCAAGGAGGCATCAGGTACCTTTTTTTTGAGTCTTTGGTATGACGACCTGGGATTGAACCCTGGTCTCTCGGACCGCTGGCGAACACTCTACTCATTAGGCCAATGGCCCAGTTATAAGTAAGTAAAGTTGGCGACCGTAGTCGAGGACGACCAGAAGGTTCCCTTTTCAAATGTTACTACACCGATGTGTAGGGGAGGGCGCTACACCACTTTACCCTTGATACGTACCTTATATTGCTGAGTGTTAAGCAAGGAGGTATCAAGTACCATTTTTAAAGTCATTCGTATGACGACCTAGGATTGAACCCAGGTCTCCCGGACCATTGGCAAACACTCTACTCATTAGGCCAATGAGCCCTGTTTATAAACCTCTATTATTAATTGATACGGAAATTCGAAAGGATAAATGCAAACATATGCAAATAAAAAACGTTTATATTGTTTAATTAGATATGCTAATGAAGAAATGCTGCCCCCCCACACACACACATATATATATATATATATATATGTGTGTGTGTGTGTGTGCCATTGTATATATGTGTATGTGTATCATATTTACCAACCCCTCCGCTCGGGCAGAATATGACACAAGGTCAATTTTTAAGCGGAGTTTAACAGATTGGAATTCGGAGTTTTCTTCTCCTAGACTTGTTGCCTCAACCAGGTTGAAGAACCAGTCTGTCCTACTATTTACCCATATCTGGAGGGAGAATAATTGGATTCATACCTTTTCCAAGGGTATTAGTGCAATGTGAAATGCTATCAATCTCGTCCAGGATTTGAACTCGTGTCGCCTTTTTCCATTTCCTACGACGATAACCATTACACCACAGGCACCTCCAATGTGTGTATGTGTATGTGTGTGTGAGGTACCTGTTTACGTTTATGGTTGATGAAGAATACATCAAGTGAAAGTTCACCGTAAAGACATGACGGCTGTCCTGTTCGTTCCGTATTACATCTACAGGTAATGCCACGTTGCACCATATATAACAAATAAATGTACACATTGCATCATGTATTGCATTAATCACA
>CAUZXS010005190.1:0-146561 GCA_963585895.1 Sepioteuthis lessoniana | reverse complement strand
GCGTTATGTGAACAGGGGATTCAACCACCCAATACAGGTATTTAAACATGTACCTAAGGGAATAGAGCATAGGTTATCAAATAACTCCTCCAGTAAGGAAATTTTTGAACGAAGCAAGCAGGAATATGAGGAGGCATTGAAGAATGACGGATATAGGATCAAATTAGAATATAGGGATATGGAGGAAAGTAATACGCAAAAAAGGAGAAAAAGACCTAGAAAAATCTTATGGTTTAATCCCCCCTATAATATGGGGGTAGTCAATAACTTAGGGAAAGAATTCTTTAAGTTGTTAAAAAGAAATTCCCCCAGTAGGAACCCGCTACATAAGATATTTAATAAGAATTGTGTTAAATTAAGTTATAGTTGCATGCCCAACATCAATGGCATAATAAATAAGAGTAATATAGCTAAACTAAGTAAAGAGAAAAATAAGGTGATTGCTAAATGTAATTGTAGGGATAAGGTTAGATGCCCGCTGGAAAGCAAATGTAAACAAGAATGTGTGGTGTATAAAGTGGAAGTATATAGTGATCCGGGTAATGATAGAAATAAAAAGGTATATTTTGGGTCGACGCAAGGGGAATTTAAGAGTAGGTACTATAACCATAAAACGAGTTTCTCCCACGAGAAATATAGGCATAGTACCAAGTTATCTAGTTATGTGTGGGAGGTCAAGGATAAAAAAGGAATATATCAGATACTGAAATGGGAAGTAATAAAGGAATGCCGTAAATATAGGGCTGGCGATAGGGATTGTTTGCTTTGCATGGAGGAAAAATTAGCAATAGCGTCTTGTAAAAGTAGGGATATGTTAAACCAAAGGTCGGAGGTGTTAAATAGTTGTAGACACAAAAGGGTGTAGTTGCTCTATAATTAGGGATAGGTTTCGGAGTATTTATACCTGAGGGTTTTTTTTGGGGGGGTGAATAAAAGTAAGGTTTTTTGTTCATTTTATTTATTTCTGTTGTTATGTAAATTCTAAGCTAGGTGGGTTTTTGGTGAATATAAAAAACGGCGTTTTCTCCTTTATCATTTGTCAGTATGAGACTTCCTGATGATCCGTTAAGGTGAAACTTTAGTAGGAGATTTCCGACTAGCGATTTAAGTTAATTTTATAATTGGCTCTACTCGTGTTGAGCACACTTGTAATTGTAGCAATGCAGTGTTTACGGACGGTTTTAGTTTTCTTTTAACCAACTGATTGCATATCTCTTGATTTTTTTCAACTGGTCTGACGGGGTTGGCCTTTTCTTTCTTTTTGTCCTATGATATTTTTTCTTTTTCCCCCGGGCCGTGATTCGAGATATTTTTATCTCTTGTTCCTGGCAGGGGTTCTTTTCTTTTTTTCTGGTAACAATGAATGCTGGTAGATATTAGATTAGTAGATGTATATATATATAGAGAGAGAGAGATGTATGTATATATATTTACATATAGATGTATGTATATATATATATATAGACGTACGTATATATATATATATATATATATATATATAGATGTATGTATATATATATGTATAGATGAATGTATATATAGATAGATGTATATATATATGTATGTATATATATATAGATGCTTATATATATATAGATGTATGTACATATATAAATGTATATATATATATATATAGCTGTATATATATAGAGAGAGATGTATGTATATATATATATAGATGTATGTATATATATATATATATATATATATATGTAGATGTATATATATATATATATAGATGTATATATGTATATATATATATATATGTATATATATATATGAATGTATGTATATATATATATATATAGATGTATATATATATATATATATATATAGAGAGAGAGAGAGAGAGATGTATATATATATATATATATAGATAGATAGATAGATAGATAGATAGATGGTCTGAAGAAGTCCTGTATTAATTTTTTTTTCATGTTTTTGGTTCACACCAGAAACTGAAAATACGGGATCGAAATAAATTTATAATCATGAATTAACCGGTCTTTGGTTATAATCATGAATGAACCGGTCTTTGGTTTTTTTCTTTAAGATATATATATAGATGTATATATAGATGTATATAGATGTATGTATATATATATATATATATATATATATATTGATGTATGCATATATATATATATAGAGATGCATGTATATATATAGATGTATGTATATGTATATATAGACGTATGTATATATATATATATATATAGATGTCTGTATATATATATATATATATATATAGGTGTAGGTGTATGTATATATACATACATATAGATGTATGTATATTTTTATATGTATATATATAGATGTATGTATATATATATAGATGTATGTATATATATATAGATGTATGTATATGTATATATATAGATGGATGTATATATATATAGATGTATGTATATATATATATATAGATGCATGTATATATATATATATGAATGTATATATGTGTATATATATATAGATGTATGTATATATGTATATATATTGATGTATGTACATATGTACATATATAGATGTATGTATATGTATGTGTATATATATATATGTATGTATAGATTTATATATATAGATGAATGTATATATATAGATGTATATATATATAAATGCATGTGTATGTATATATATATATATATATATATATATATATAGATATATATATATATATATATATATAGATATATATATATATAATGTGTGTATATATATATATATCCATATGTATATATATTGATGTATAAATAGATAGATAGATAGATAGATAGATAGATAGATAGATTGTACCAATGAAAATGATAATATTACTTGTAACAAGTTAAGTAAATATAAGAAAACTTCAAACATTCAACTGAATTTTGAAACTAAAAACTTTTATAAGTTTGATTTTTTTAAAAACACTAACTTGAACTTATTTACTTTGAATTAATTTGATTGAATTTGATTTATTTCATTTTTTAATATCTTTAATTAATAATTTTTGCTTTTTTATTTCTTGTTTGTTCCTAAATTCTAATGATATTATTGTTGGTTACTTGATTGCTATATTTGAGTGATTCCGATTTTTAAATTCTTGTAATTTAAAAATCACAATCAATTTTGTAATTGATTGTGATTTTTCAAACTTAAATTTCAAATATAAAGATTTAAGCAGTGTTTGTTAAATTGTTTTTAATATTTAGACGAATAAACGAAAAATTTGGTCTTTAAAACCGTGTTTTTTTACAAACACAACCGACAGTTAGTGATGTTTATGTTTTTATTTTCTTATTAGTTATTGTTTTTCTTAATTCTAATTAAAATTAATAAAAACCAGTATAAATCAAAACATTTCTATTCTTTTTCTTTCTTGTTACATTTTTAAAAGTTTTAAAATCTTTATTAAAAAAAACGACTTGGTGATTATAATTCAACGTTGTCATGAAGCGAGAGATTCATAGATCCACGAACGTGACGTCACATTTCATCCCGCAGATGAATGTATATATATAGATGTATATATATATAAATGCATATAGCGACGGCCACGAGTTAGCTGAGCGCAAGGTATCGGAACCTTTTATAACATCACAAGTTTCCTGTACCTACCACATTTCCCTTTCATTTTTGAAATGGAAAAATAAATATCGAGGGGTTTTTTTAAGGTACAGTTGTTAATATTACTTATATCTATTCAAAAGCGTTAATGGTGTTCAATCCGTATGTGGTAAAAAATTTGCTTTTACTTATATTTTTCAGGTACCAGCAAATTATGATCAATAGTTTGCTTTCGTTGAAATCAAGTAGATTCCTATACTTTCATTATAGATTGTTTAGAAGTCTTTTGAGCTGGGATTCTCAAATTTTTAACTCAATGTTCCCCTGTTCCTTTATTGACTCGGTTGTCTGATGTTTTCATAATCACTAGCCACAGTACGCCGATATTTCGTTCTTGATCTTGTCCTTCCTCTCAATATTGAACAGAATCGCTTGATCTTCCTGTTGTTATGAAGTGGTAATTTCCAGTCTCTTGGATACCAATCGACAACTGTATGTGTACCTGTGGACTGTGAACGTTATAACGTGTCCAGTCCAGCGAACATTGTTTTTGGTATTCCACGATCACGTCCTTCATCCCACTTCCCTCCTGAATTACCTTGCTTCGGATGTACAATGATATTGAAGCCTTTCTATAGCCTTCTGTGTCGTAACCGATCATTGTTCTTTCTTCTTCTTTGTGACAGCTCACGTTCAGCTCGCGCATAACATTACAGGCAAACAGTGCTATAATAGAGCACCTTTGTACTCCACAACCAATTAGTAAATACTTATCACATTAACAGGCTGATTTATAACAAGCCGAAGTAATGTAAACAAAAAAGTAACCCATTTATGGCCACATACGAAATTAACCTACAAAGAGTATAAACTTTAAAAACTGAACAGAGAAAATGATATAATCACGTTGGTAGAATTTATCCGACGTTATCTTTATTCTTTTCAACATTAAAATGTATATTTACACTTTGTCTTTTACTAATCCACGAATTATAAACGGCTACGAGTTACCTTCCTTTTATGATTTTCAATCGTGTATGCGGCCTGTTTATTTATAGACGCTGTTTGGTAAATTTGTTAATGCATAATTAATTTCATTTCAACATTGAATTTTTAAAGTTTTTCATGATATTTTGCTTAACAAAAATGGTTAACAAATATGTTGCATTTGGCTATTCGAGTGGATATCATGCTAATAGAGATAAAGTATCGACATTTTCTTTTCGTCTTGGAAAATCCAATTTCCTCGAGAAATGGGTGAAATTTGTAAACCGTAATGACTAGTTTCCTACGAAAAATTCAATTCTCTGTAGTAAATATTTTGATGAAAAATTTATTTTGAAAGGAAAGCAAAACAAACTACATTGGTACTTACATCCAATTCCTACATTCCATTCAGAAAAAATAAGAAAACCGTCTCTTTTGCCGACAACAAAAAAATTAAGAAAGCCTCCGAAACTCAGACGGATTATTCATCAACCAGATGAATTACAAGATTTTTCCTTCAGCTCACGTGATAAAGGATTTTAATAACTTGGAGAAAAAAAGTTTTATCTTAACGGTTTTGAATTTTAAGAAAAACGGAAGATTATATTCTAATTCATAGAATAGTCTTTGACCCTGAAACACATTTTCCATCTATAAAAGAATGTATTCGCATTAATCGAAATCTTCACGTTCCGCTCCAGAGTGATGGAAACCTTCTACCATTAATACAGTGGTTTATTCATGGACATAATGCTAAACTTACAAGATTGAGCATGTTAGAAAATTTTCCAAAGTACATACAAAATGTGGTAGAAGAATACCCATACTCAATTCTACAGGAGTTACAAAACGACATTACAAACAAAGAGGTCGTCCTTTCATTCATACATTCTCACTTTTGATCAATTCTATTTCTTCTATTTTATTGTAATTCATAAGTAAATTGACATAAATTGTACTATTTATTTTATATAAACAGAGAAAGCAAAATTCAAAGTTTTATCACATTAAACTAAAAAGCAGGCATAATTTCTGTTTATTTTACGATCCGCCTTCAAGCCTTTCTCATGATTTTTTGTGTGTTGTAAACATCTCAGGTACACCTGGTCAGGACCGAAGGAAAAATTACCAAGTTTTAGGAAAACATCAGTCACAAAAATTGTTCTGTCAGGTAATATATAAAAGTCGCTGGTGGGTCACATGTTTCAAACTACTGCTCTCGTTCATTCGCTTCTTCTTGAAGCCGAGAACTATTCAGCACAGCTTGAATGATTATATTTGTCTCGATTTTTACCAACACTCCTATTTATCTTCCCATTCAGATTAAATCTATGTTTTTATGTCTGTGTTGATTATTTTTTCAGAATTTTCGACACTTCGGCGCACTTTCTGTCTTTCTATCTATCTGCTAACCGAGTTATCCATTAACTAGTCTATTGATTCAGTCCACACTCTATTATATATATATATATATATATATGCACAGTCTTTTCCTGTTGAGAAAAGAATGTACTGATACATCGCAACCAGAATACATGCTTTCCGTGACAAACGTCAAACGACACTAGTTTCTCGTATATTTGGCTGTCTATTTGTTTAAATGACGTCAGTAGCAAGGGTTCCACAGGCAAACAAGAAGCATCGAAGAGGCTGAACTCTAACTTGCAAAAGACTGTTTATCCTCGACTGTAGAATGTGCTCATGATCTAACCATTTATGATATACGGATGTGATGTCACGTGGCAAGGCAAATGGGGAAAAAGCTGCATCGATTGACATCTTTATTGTTGCAATTGATATAAGAGTAAATTCTTCATCATCATCATATCGCGCTGGTAGCACGGATATCCCTGACCCTCTCTCGCCACTCCTCCCTATCGTTCATCGCCCTAGGTAGGTCTTCAGGACAACATCCTGTATCCTCACATAGCTGCTGAATGTACGTTCGAGCTGGTCGTCCTGCTTTTGCGCGACCATGTGTGGGGATCCATAAGAGTACATCTCTTATGAGTTCATCTCTGCTTCTCCAGCAGTGTCCTGCATGTCTGGTTCGTCTAACTTGAATAGTTTTCGTGATAGGGGGCAGGTGGCCGTACAGTTGGTGTCTTGTGGGGTGTTGCTGCCAGGACTTGTTCAGGATTGCACGCAGCATTCTTGTGTAATTGCCATCTAGCTTCTTCTCCAATCGTTTTGTTAGCGTCCATGTAGTGCATCCATATAGCAGTATCGATGTGACCGCTGCCTGGAAGAAACTGCGTTTCATTTTATCGGTTAGGTCTGATTTCCATATAATCGATAGCCTATTGATAGCTGTCCATGCTTTCGTTAACCTCGTTTCGATGTCCTTTTCGGTTGATTCGACGCTGCTTCCTAGGTACGTGAATTTGTCTACTAGTTTAAGTGGGGTTCCTTCTAGAGTGGAGATGTCTCCCGTTTGGTTATAGCACATATATTCCGTTTTGTGTGCATTAACATAGAGGCCTATGCTTGCTGCTGCTCGTTCCAAACTATGCAGAAGTGTTTCGGCTTGGTCAGGTGTATTTGCCAGTATCGCTATGTCATCGGCGTAGTCGGCATCGGTAATTGTTGTTGCGGGGTATCTTCTGCTTCTTTTCTTCGTCAGTTCGAAGCCATTCTCTTTGATTTTGTCAATCGATGTTCTAAGTACAGAGTCTAGACAAATGATAAAGAGGTATGGAGCTAGCGTGTCCCCTTGTAGTACTCCTGCTACAATGTCAAAAGCGAAAGAAAGGAACTGAGGCGAGAAGAGAGAAGAAATATGAAAATAAAAAAATGAATTTATAAAAAATGAAAAATTATTAGTCTTGACAAAAGTACAAAAATACCAAAAGATAGCATGGCAAGAAGGAAGAAAATAGATCCCTTCTGGAGAAAGAGTGTTTGGAATTGATAAAAAGTTATTTTGTTGAATCAAATCTATTTATAGATAAGAAAGTTGTTTCATTGTTGTTTTTTTCTTAGATTCTGAGGGCTGTTTATTTTATTGTTTTTTGTTTCTGTTTTTTGGAGGGGGGTTGGGGGGGTAAGATTCGTGTGCTGTTGTACATTTCTTTATATAGTTTCTTCAAAAAAAATTAATCCGAGAATTTTCTCCAGTCTGTATAATAGATAAATTGACAAGAATTCAGATAAAATTAAAATTCATTCGATAGGCCAGAATCGATTTTTGTTTAGTTTCGTGGACATAAAATTTATATGAAAAAATTTTACTTGTTTTCAAGAGTATGAATGTAATAGAGTATAAATCTTAATTTATCTGAGTGAAAGTTGCGCATTATTTTATGATCTGCGTTTTAGATGTATTTTTTAACAATAATTTTATCCGAAAAGGTAAAGGAGTAATTAACTTAGTAGATAATGCCCTTGCAGCGATGAAGTTATCTCAGTTAAATTTAAAAAAATAAAATACGCAAAAATGAAAAGTTTGTTTCTTTTACATTTAAAAAATTTGCGACTATGCAAACAAATGGATTCACTTTGTCAATAAGGTAACGTTGCTCGAATGTTTAAATGCTTTGCAACTTTCCAAACCATTGGCGAAGCAAACAACCAAAGATTTGGAATGCACAGAAAAACTATTATCGATTCACAGACAACAATTTTTAATAAATCAATATACTGTCTATCTACCTGTCTAACTTTGTCTCTCACTCACTTGTGTATCTTTATAACTCTGTGTGTGTGTGTGTGTGTGTGTGTGTGTGTGTGTGTGTGTGTGTGTGTGTGTGTGTGTGTGTGTGTGCATAGGTCTCCGCATGGATGCATGTATATGTGCTTTTTTTATCAACCCTCTTCATTAAATAATAATGTTAACAAATGGGAATTAGTGCTGAGGTTAATTCCAGATCACTTATATATTGAAGCGGTCACAATAGAAAAAGACCAGACTCAAATGATCAAGAGTAAGAAGCGCAGTATGATGCTGAATTAAGCTCCCATACCAGAGCATCAAGTGGCAAAAAGAGTTGGCCCTTCCCTACCACCGATTTCAATTGACACTATTCTGAAAGCTTTTTTAAAAATATCTTGTGAGACGAAAAGAAGCATAATAGATTTCGACATGATCAATATGCACTATGAAAGTGAAAACTCAAGAATACCTCCAATTCCAGGCTGGGCACGTTTTGATATTTTATTGCTGGAACAAATCCCAGCAAGAAGAAATATTGGCAATTTACCTGTGGAGTAACCCAACTCAGCTAAGCACTGTCAATGCAATATTTTTGAAAAGCCTCTCTATTGCTAATGAACTTGAAACTGGAGGCACTGTACTGACATTTGATCTTGCATTTAATGCCAAGGCCCAGCAAGTGCGTAGGGATGACGTCATGTAAATGCAAAGAACAGTCGACAGACTTGGTGACCCCATATCTGCATATTTTTCAATGTCATTGAAAAGCGCTTTGAAGATTCAGGGTTGAAAGACATTTTACTTGAATCTGGAACTGTGGTACAACAGTCACTACCTGGTGTCATGAAAAGCAGACACTACAATCGAAGTGCCAAAGTTATAAAGATTATGACTGAAGCTTTGAGGAGGAAACTTATCTACTTTCATGGACACACAGAGTGCAGAAGAAAAATATAAACGCATTGCCTTGTCTAAAAGTTTATATTATGCTTTTCCCAAAACATAATTCCAACACCTCTGCACATCAAGTGATTTTAAAGAGTTTAAACGCAAACTGTCATTATTCATTCAGGAGAGATGCAGTCAATTTCCTAAGTTTGCATTTTGGATGAGTTATCTGAATATGACAGATTTGTTTTTAAATTTTGATCACGCTGCACAGATAGAAGATTGGGCTCTTTACCTTCAATATGCAGCAGAAATTGTACCCTGGTATTTTGTATATTATCATTTGAACTATGCAAGGTATCTCTCCGTGCATATTTCTGAGATGTTGGCTATTTTAGATACACAACCTTTAATAGCAGAACATCTTCCCGTCAGCGAGGTTTGTTGTTCAGCAAAAAAATAAAAAATTAAAAAAAGAAATAACAGTACACTTTCAATCAGACCAGACAATTGAACAGACCATAAATAGAGACAGCAAGACCAGAGGTGAACAGATTGGATTCTCAAATAATACTAATGATGTTCATTGTTGGATTTTATCATTCAGTTAACGTGTAGAAATCTCTAGAAGCTGCACTGAAATTGCTGGAAAAGCAGAGGTCTGCAATACTTTTTGCCGATATGAGAATGAAGCAGACATTTAAAATATCATGCATACAATTGAGTTGATGCAAAATCCATTTACATATTATAAAAAAATTACTTAGAAACAATTAGCACCATCTGAAATTTAAAATGATATTTTAACAGCACATAATAACGGCTGCAATGTTCCGAGTCAGTTTGTTCAAAAACGACCTATTTGAAAACAAGTTGAATTTAGTGCTCCATGAAAATCTGTAATATCGTAAATGATAGACAATGAAAGGCTATTCCGAGTGGTAAAGAATAAACAACACATTAGGTAGGCATAACAGAAAGGCAGGTTTATTCGTCGGGGTGTACAAATATAGCTAGTAGATTAGTCGTAATATTACTATCCTCGCAAGAGTAGTATTAAGTCCAAACAATGGACGATCACATGAATCTGGCTCTGAAGTTATACTCGGAGAGTCATTAATTTAGAGTCCTACGCAGAGTAATCTGCGTGTACATAAATAATTGTTAATACTATTATTGGGTATGGGGAGGATGGGTCATTCTATTATATCACCACCAATCCTGAGCTAAATCTTTCCGCTGGAATTTAGCTTTTAATTCTTCTTTTTGGATTTGGACGTACCCATTTTACTGCTTTTTTTTCTCCAAACTTTTTTCCTCACCAAAGTTAACGATGATG
The DNA here is from genome assembly GCA_963585895.1 of Sepioteuthis lessoniana. NCBI lineage: Eukaryota > Metazoa > Mollusca > Cephalopoda > Myopsida > Loliginidae > Sepioteuthis > Sepioteuthis lessoniana. Next base: position 136,152 of record CAUZXS010005190.1, on the reverse strand, counting down.
ATGCTCGTGTGATTTGTGGGGAATAAGTTGATGGCACATCCACATCCACTTTTTTGGTTAATGAGAGGCGAAATCTCCCTAGGAAGCACCACCCTGTTCTACTCGATACTTTTAATATATCGTGGCCCGATTTGATTTACACGTCTCTAGTGATGAAATCTTTCCCTTGATTATATAGATCACTGTTCTAATTCTCTTGGTAACGATACCGTCCTCCAAATAACTCTCTTCAGTTCGGTAGTTCCTAAAAAATCACCCGGTTTATAAAACTTGTATTGAAATTCATTTTTTTAGGGAATTCTTTTTTACGTATACTGTCGGTGACGCCCAATCTGAATAATTCACCTTTTCGATCACTGACTTTCTCTAATCTTTCAAGTTCTTTATTTATTACCTCCAAAGATGAAAAGGTAAATTCCCTTTAGGATTGAACAAGGGTTATACTTTTTCTTTAATTTCGAATCCTACTTCGGTTTTCGTGCAACAACCTATACCCTCAGAAAATACTTGAAATAAATTCGTTCTTTAAGTCAAGCTTTGTGGCCTTTCCGTCCGCATTCTAAACATAGCTTCTTTTTTTTAAAGAACAGTCACTTCTTGTGTAAAGCTTTGCATTGATAATTTTTTCTTTACTTATGGGAACGTTTTGTTGTTTTATCCTTTGTAAATACGAGATATTTTTTCCTCGATCCGATTGTTATCACGTTTGACATTGATTAACATTTGACACTCCTCAATTACTTTTTGTAATGGGATTTCTGGGTCCTGTACGATGAGTGTTAATATTCTGAAACGAATGTCCTTGTCTTTGGGAGTTGTTAACCATTGCACAAGAATTAAACATTTGTAATTTCGTTTATTTTAAACAGTTCGCATTAAGAGTTGACCGTACCGGCGTAAGAAACGAAATCCTCATTTTCCTGTTTGATGCGATTTAAACACTAAAATCACGTATGGAAGAGGCTATCACGTTCGTAGAAGACTGTTGACAACGTTTTGATCGTTTCGTCAAACGAAATTTCTTCTGATTTTCTAGGTAGTATCAGATTTGTATACTTCGTATTTTCTTGAGAACCCAATTTTTGAAGTAATAATTTAATCTTTACTTCGTCAGAAAAGATCGTTTCATATCTCCTAAAGTATGCTGGAAACGTCACGCTGTTGTCGGGGTCATAATGAAATTCTGTGAGAGTTTGAAATCCCCTCCGCCGAGAGGAGTCTTGATCCTCTTTCTTGCACTACTTGATTTGCTTGTAGTTTCTCAAAATTTTCTTGTTTCAATTGTTGGTTTTGGATTTGCTCTAATAGTTCATGTTCCTCATATAACTTTTGTTGTTGCTGCATAGACGTACGTAAAGACTTTGTAATTTGCACCAACTGCTCCATTTTGTTTTAAAACGTATTAAATTCCACAAATTATCTCAATTTTCTTTTAAATTCATAACAAAACAACTGTACCCTGCCTTAATCACTGTTCGTAATAATAATAAAAACAAAAGAAAGTCGGTTGGTTTTATTTTTTATCCTGATAAATCCGTTTTCTTGCGTTCCAGGTTTGTCAGTTTTGTGATCTGTTCCGCGATTTTTTATATGAATCTAATTAGAAAAGATTCTTACCTTAAGGCAAAATATTACGTTATATTTGTACCCTTGAAATCTGTTAACGAAACTTCATTAATGTGTTTTTCGGGTTTGCCACTGGTAATATTCCACACTGCGGTTGTAATCTTTTTCGACGTGGGTTCTTTCGAATCCTGGTCGCAACTTGTTATATCGTAAAGGATATACAATGACAGGCTATTCTGAGTGGTAAAGAATAGACAACACATTAGGTTGGTATAAGAGAATGGCAGGTTTATTCGTATTATTGGGGTACGGGGAGGATACATCATTCCATTATATCAAAAACTATTAAGATGAAAACTTTTAGTCATCTCCAGAAACAGCATCCACACCAAAAGAGCATGAAGTCAATAGATTGCTTGAAAGCCGATAAAGACCTTCTCACAAGGTTTCTTATAGTAGCAAGAACCCAAAAAGTTGACCTTGGAGAAATTTCGACACATTGCTTTTTACAGTTTCCATCCAGCCTGAGCAACGGTTGCTTTGTTTCATTACCTTCAAGTGAAGTTTTCAGACATGAAAATCAAAACTCCACAAAATTCAACACAGATCTTAAATGACATGGCTATAATTCAGCAGCTAGAAGTTCATGTTCCAGCAATGTTTAGTGATCTGAGTATTTATATCTTTAGATATATAATCAAGCTTGCTTTCTTTTACATGTCATCAAGAGTTGACTTAATATGTAATCAGTACAATCCTCTGAGCATTACAGATTCTGAAAGAAGACGAGGTTCGACGTTCCCTGGCTACTTGTTGCATTCTCTAAATGAGAATCAGAAAACACCTATCCAGTGTTCAGCAAAAACAACGAATCTCTTGTTCTATTTATGGTGATGCATTAGAAGAAAATATCACCAGAAGAATTAAATGTAAAAACTGTGTTTGCTTTATTGAGCCAAGGGTGTTTCATGTTATCTCTTCAAAATGATACAAATTAAGTGATCACAGAAACTTCCTTTCATTATCATCAAGACTCCAGATACTGATCATTGTCTTGCTCAATAGCATGAATTAAGTGCTGACTTGTATGTAGTGACTATTACTTGTAGTTTGTCATGTTTGATCTCTGTCCAATCACTTGTAGAGAAATGTAGACCTATAATTTCGATTGCTCTGCTTTCTCTGCATGCATTTACTGGCTGTGATAGTGTTTGTTGTTTTTTTGGGAAGTTTGATTGGTTTCTCTGTTTAATGGCATATCAACCTTTGTTAGGTTATTTAATGCCAAAGCCATTCTCCTAGCAGAACAGTAGTGGTACTATTTAACCCATAGCTGGGAGGATAAAGCGGTTCATACCTTTCCCAAGTGAACGTAATAGCGCGACAGGAGTACGAACTCGCTTACTACGATTCCTCAGTCCATCGCTTTAACCATTACACCACGAGGAGACCCCTTTTATGGGAAGAATGAAAAAAAACTTTTGAGCTGATGAGAAACACAGAGGAATTTATGTACACTTTCAGACACTTAGGTTGCAACTGGAATATGACTTGAAAAATTTGTGTGCGGTATAGTTGGACAGAGAAATGTTTCTTTAGTCAATACTGCTTGTTTCAACATCTTTCAAACAACAGGCAAATTTGATAGTACATTACAACCTTGCCAAAATAGTTAATGGTTACACGCAATTACAGCAAATTACCGGGCTGTTATTTGGCAACAATGTCTTTACGTCAATATTAATGCTCCCTCTCCAACAAATTATGGCTGGAAATATGAGGATCAGAAATTAGTTGTCCAATGGAGCAGCCTACCCACAACTTCATTTACATTGATCAACCTTGTAAAGTGCAATTGTAAGAAAAACAACAGTGACTTCAGTTGTTGTTCATGCGTTTATCAAATCCTACCTTGTACTGGCCTTTGCCAATGTGTTTGTCTTTAAAGAAGCAATCACTCTTAAAATGCTTACCACCACAAGTATGACAAGTATTAGGTATTTAGGTGGGAGGTATTGTACTTTTCTTACTGTTTCGCAGCGCGTTGAAAAACGTTTATATTTTTCCTTAGATGGTCGGACGCTCTGTATTTGTGAAAGGTCTCTCTTCTATATCCTTGTGATGTCCAGTTTTAAATTCACTATATGCAGACATTCTTCGGGTATTTTTGAAGAGTTAATTTTAAATCCATTTCTTGTTGAGTGAAAATCCTGTATCTTATTTCTATGTCCGTATTTAGGTCTAACACTGAACGAATATCAGACAATTAAGAGGGTCATTTAACATAAACTTTTCACCTTCTCGATTGACGACTCCTGCGTAGGTGACAAAATCGTCCTCGTCACAAGTTACTAGGTTTAGACAATTCCACCACGCAGTGAATGGTGAAGTTTTATCACTGAAAATGTTTGTTAGCATTTCAATAGTTTCTTCAAAAATTATTTCTCCTGGTTGATTTGGCAAAATAAAACTGATATATTTTTCGTGTTGGGCAGGGGAAAATTTCTCTTAATAGTAATAATCTAATTTCTTTTTATTATTCCAATGCTAACAATCTTTTTTGAAGATCCTTTTGTATGTTCTATAATACGACTGAAAAGTTATTCCAACGTCAGGATTGTAAATAAATTCACTAATGGATTTCGCGATAGCGTCTGGCGGGAATAAGTCAGAGGTTGTTTTTTTTACATCGGCAGTTTTCTCAAACAACAATTCGAAAAACATTTACTCAGTTTTATCTTACGAGGATTGCCGTTTCAGTTGCTCTTTATGTTAATGTAACTAAGCTTTCTGATGTTTCTTTTGCTGTTCATATTGGTCTTTTTCTTGTTGTAACTGTAGTTGCTGCAGTTGTTTTTGCAGTGTCAGCATTTGAGTCATAATTGATTTCAGTTCGTCCCTTGTACTTCACTGAATATTTCAATCATTACTAGTAGGATACTAATTTTTTCCTCCGTGGTTCGCGTATAAGTTCAAAATCTCATCCTCATCATCACTTTTATAATGTTTTGTTCTGGCATAATCTTCGCCTAGTCTTTATAATGTTTTCACTTGTTTACAATGCCGTGTCCTGATTCAAGTAATGACTACATATGCAGTACTCCACTTATTCGGACTTCTGTTTGAATGATTTATATATTTAGTATTCCTAGTGTTACACCGCCATGTGCCCAGCAGGCTTGGAGGGAGCTGTTCGTTCCAGCCAAGTTCACCAGACAAATATAATTTTTCCACAACAAAAAGGACTCGGAACTGCCGTGTTTGGGTTAACAAGATTAATAACAATATTCTTTTATTGAATAAAAGAAAGAAACAAAAAAAAACAATTCAGGTAAAAGTCAGGAGCGAGAAAATATTTCTGTATCTCGGAGGAGCCTCCACTAAAATATTCGTATCCCGGACAAAGCTCCTATATAATACCTTTCTCCCGACGAGCCAGCATAAAATATCTGTTTGTGGTGGAAAGTGAGAATGCAGTTCGTCAACGGTAGATACGGTACGCTTTCCTTCAGATTATGAGATTTAATGGCAGAGCTTGTGCTCCAAATCTCAAGTTTATCATTTCAGAATGAATGCAGCAGGATAAAGTTGAATATACTTAAATTGTATGTTACTGACTTGGAGTTTTTTTTAGTTTATTCTCTTCTCTTTTTTCTTTCGTTATTGGGCTTCCATAACACGTTGGTAGAAGGATGCATGTCTTATTTCAGATAAGACCAAGATTAACATTTGTTCCTTTTCTTGTGGACAAGTCTTTTCTTTGGGTATTCGTTTAACGAGGATTACCATACCTCGGAGAGCTGAGTTCTTTCAAAGAATAAGATTCTTTTTTTTCTCTGCATTCTCTGTGCAGCATTTATTTTGGAATTTGGGTTTCTTTCATATCTTGGTTTTTCAACGAACAAAGGCAACTCCTTATGCGTCTTTATCCTTTGAAGAATAAATGGAAACACATTATGTGTCGTCACCGGGTGATGAATGAACGGCAACTAACTTAGTTTCCGTAGTTTGAAAATTCACCACGTGTTGATTTTTTTGACAGGCTCTTCCTCGGTACCAATCATGGTCGAAAGCCTGCATCCCCGCCGACACACACAGACGGCCTTTCTTTCCATTATTTTACTTACTACTATCGTCCGCGGATTCTTGCTTGCTTGATACCAAGAAGAGAACAAGTTGTTATATCCCGATTGCGATTTGGTCATACAAGGCTTACTCACTCTTTCATTTTGAAATAGGAACCACAACCACAGTATTTAACCCGACACACAACTTGCACGGTTAAACACATTCTTATAGAATGTAGAACTTTCGATGTTATCAGAAAGCGATTTTTCAAAGTAAATAACTTAAGACTTCCTGCCTTCCTTGAATCTCTTATGCCACTCAAAAACTGATGCTCAATTCATGCAAGATGATCGAAAAGCAGTCTGAAGCATTCCATACGTTTCTGTGGCATTTTTTTTTTCAAGTTTAAAACAGAATTTTATTGTATATCGTTCTTCTAAAGTGTCAGATTGCATTTTTGAAATTCACCAGCTGTGACAATCAGGCTTTAGTAGGGCGTATTCCATTTCCTGCGGTAGCTGTTCATTTGAACCTGAAATCATAAAAATTGGTCAGTCATCTTAATAGATGTATTGCAATAAGATACTGAATTTTCAACAGTCTACGACAATTTTAAATGCCTGTACAAAAAAGTCAGGAAAATTATCGAATGCACCACGTACTTTGTATACGGCAATGCGAATTACTTGGTGGCACCTCTCTTAGATAGATAGATAGATAGATAGATAGATAGATAGATGTTAATAACACTGGTTTACAAAGATAAATGCTTTGTCTGATGCAAGAATGGGGATAGGTGTCTTTTGTTTATTTGAGTGTGCTGAATTCAAATTTATAGTTTTGCTCTATCACCACTAGTTTTCTGGCTTTTAAATTGTCTCATTTTATTATAAACAGAGAATATATGTGCATATTTCAAGAGTTGCAGCAGCTTATAACAGATAAAACAGGATAGATAAATAACACTGATTGACTCAATATACTTGGATGACACATTTACCCAATTCATAGTACCACAGACAGTCAAAAGTGTGTTTTCTTAGAAGATCTGGTGCATTTTGCCTCCGGGATGTCACGCAAGAGCATCCAGTAGAAGTCTCCCATTATGCCGGGGTTCCATTTGCCTTGATAGGTGCTCTCCATCAACGTAATGTCTTGGTAGAATCTTTCTCCATGCTCATCACTCACTGTTCCAAGGTTTGGCGGGAAGAAGTTGAGATGGGAATGGAGAAAATGAATGTTGAGTAACATTAGGCATCCCATATCCTCGTAAGAGTTTAGCAACTTCTCAATACAGGCTTGATAATCTGGTACGCGTATGTTACCAAGGAAGCCACTACAGACTGACTTGAATGCTTCCCATGCTCTCAGTTCCTTTAAGTTAAGAAGCTCCTCAAAAATCAGTATCCTTCAGCACTTCTCGGATCTGAGGTCCGGCAAAGATGCCCTCTTTGAGCTTTGCAGCACTAAGACCTGGGAACACGATAGACAAGTGTTGGAAGGCAGCACTATTTTTGTGCAACACCTTCACGAAATTCTTCATCAAACCAAGCTTGATGTGAATAGGAGGAAGAAGCACCTTATTAGTGTCCACCAGAGGATTCTCCTTGAGGCTGTGTTCGCCAAGAACAAAAGTGCGTCTTTCTGCTTGTAATGCTGGGATACAGCTCGACTATCCCAGAGACAGAGAAAACAACAGTACTTTGTGAAGCCCGCTTGCATACCCATAAGAAGACCAATGACCTTATTTGATCCGATTCCTCAAACTGGTGATACTTTCATCTTCCTGGACTAGGTTCTACTGTTTAAGTCGAGAAACCAAGAGCTCTGACTGCTGTTTTGACAGATACAAATCACGAGCAAGATCATTCAGGTTTTCTTGCATGATCCAGTGTGGCTCATTGCCACTTGTTTCTGAATATGTAGATTCAATATCTTCCAAAGATATTGACTCGGGAGAATCCTCCCTTAAAGGCATTTCTTCATCTGACGAGGAAAGAAGATCCTTATTTACTGGAGCTGTGGGTAGAGGAAGATCATCTGAATGGGGAATGGGTCTGGAAGTTTGGGATATTTGATCTTTTTCCTAGAAGATGCATTGAAACCAGTTATATTAGTTAAACAAAAATAACAATCATCTGCGTGGTTTCGCAGCTCTCTCCAAACCATCGGGACTGCAAAGTTGAAAGCCGCTTTCTTGCCATTAAACCATACAGTTAGTCCATTATAGCAGGGTTTACAACAGATGTGTGGAGCCCAAGACTTGTCCTGATCACCAATTTTACAGTCAAAATAGTGAGAGTAGGTGGTTCTGAGGAGGGAAGAGATGATTCGACGCTGTGCAACTGTTGTGAAGTCCCCACACACGTAAAAGAAAGAATTGGCCTTTTTGAGGCATCCTCGACATTTTGACGTGCTTAAAGCCATTGGGGAATCTTAAAATATAAGAAAGTAAAACTAAATGTGCATTTGAAAATGTAATACTAATATTTAGTAACCAAAAATATGTGTAACACGATAGTTGAGGGACAGCAACCTCCTGCACCGCCTGCGAGACAACCTCTTCCAATGACTGCCAGAGTGTGGATTGAGACCTGCTGCCTTAACTGTCAAAATCCGCCTCGATATATAACTATATATATATATATATATATATATATATATATATATATATAATGCAATGCTATCACTTACATTTAGTGCATAATGACTAAAAAAATAAGCCATAAGTCTCACAATATTAGAATTAACCCTGAATTCATATACGCCTTTATGAACCGTATATGCACATTCACACTATGTATATCTAAAAAACTAGAGGTGATGAGTAAAAACGGATTTCAGATTTGAATTCAGCACCCTCAAATTAGGTAAAAACGGTTATTTTTGAGCTTGCCTCAATTTCTTTGTACACCAGTGTAATTTACATGGTTTCAACTTTCCCCTCGGAAGTTGTTACCCGAGGGATATTTAGAAACTTGAGGAGAGAGAGAGTAAGAGGGGTATAATAAACAAACTGCGATAGATAACTTGATATGAAAAGGGTGAAATGGATATAAAAAGAGAAAGAAACTGAGAGGGAAAAAAATGAGATGCATACGTACGTACAGAACAAGAGTTGTTCAAGTCACCAAGGTCATTCCGGTTTTAGAGATGTTGACCTCTGTTTATTTTAGCCGATAAGTTTATTCCCCTTAAAGAAGCATTTAATATCTGCTAACCAACAATCTTACAATTGACCACCAATTCTCATAATGAAAACATCGCCACCGCCAGCGGCAGCGGTGACAGGAGGAGCCCTACTGAGTACAAACAAAACTCTTCTCCGTTGACCCACTCTCCACCTACGACTCCCTGTTATTCCTTTCGCCGCTCCTCATTTTGCTTTGACTCTGTCTATCATGCAAAACCACAAGCTGATCGATTCCTGAAACTCCTTTTGTATTTTTGCCAAATAGCGACAGGGTTGCTAAAAGCAAAGAGACGGAAATGAAACGACAATAAACAAGAAATTTTAGAACGCTTCGATAAGAAGAGGGAGGAAAAGAGTATAGAAGGGAGGATGGAGGAAAGACAAACAGAAAAGATGGTGGTAGATTGAGTTGATAGAAGTAGTTATAATGTTGGAATACGATAGAGGGAAATGAACAGCTAAACAAAGAAAGAAAAAGAGAACGGAAGAGTGTTTCGAAGAGAGAGTGAATTTAACCAAGTGGGATAACGTTATATCGAAATAAAGAAGAGATTAGATGGACAGTACGAGAAGAAGAAGAAGAAGAAGAAGAAGAAGAAGAAGAAGAAGAAGAAGAAGAAGAAGAAGAAGAAGAATGTAATTTTATGTGAAGTGTTTAGAAAGAAAGAAAGAAAGAAAGAAAGAAAGAAAGAAAGAAAGAAAGAAAGAAAGAAAGAATTTTATGAAAGATAAACCTTTATCATCGTAGAATACAGTTCGAAAAGTAAGCACAGGTAGCAGAAGGAAGGAAGGAAGGAAGGAAGAGCAATTTTCTCTATAAAAAAGTGGTATAGAAGAATACTAATTCGGAAATTGATAAAAAAAAGACAGACTGGATTATAAAATTAATTGTGGAAAGAAAGAAACTGAAATTAAAATAATCGTAAAATAGTAACCGACAGAGAGAAAGAATAAATGCAAAGTATTCTTGGAAAATCTAAATTAGAAATGAATATGTTAAAATAGTATTCAAAGAAAGAAAGAAAAATAGTTTTTGAAAAACATCGTGGAGAATAGAGCTGTAAACGTAATGACGAGGACGCATTGTATGTTTTGCATCATTATTGCTAAAGGCAACAGGAGTTGGCGGATACTAAGAAGAAAAGATTGTATAGTACTGAAAGAAAGGAAGCGACAGCAACAAAATTCCTGTATACTTCCGAAAAATAAAATAAGTATTAATCTTTCGGTTGTTTTTGGCTTCTTTTCTAATGTACAAACATGTCAGTATACAAAGTACGTGGTGCATTCAATAAGTTTCTAGACTTTTTTGTACACTCTTGAAAATTCAGTATCTTATTACTATACATCTTATGAGATGACTGACCAATTCTTACGATTTCAGGTTCAAATGAACAGCTACAGCAGGAAATGGAATACACCCTACTAAAGCCTGATTGTCACAGCTGGTGAATTTCAAAAATGCAATCTGGACGTGAGAACACTTTAGAAGAACGATATACAATAAAATTCTGTTTTAAACTTGGAAAAAATGCCACAGAAACGTATAGAATGCTTCAGTCTGCTTTTCGATCATCTTGCATGAATCGAGCATCAGTTTTTGAGTGGCATAAGAGATTCAAGGAAGGCAGGAAGTCTGTGAGGAATGATGAGAGGTGTGGGAGGAGTAAGGAAGTCAATAGACTAGAGTTGATTGGCCTAAGGGTTAGGGTTAGGGTTACTATGATGAGGTTTTAAGGGAGTTCAGGAAGAGATTCCTAGGGAAGAGGCAAGCACTCTTCAAATCGGGTCAGTAGCATTTCTACCGGGACAATGCACCAGTCCACAACTCCATCCTTGTCACTGACTATTTGACCAAGATGGGCATCAAGATAGTTCCTCAGCCTCCCTATCATCCAGACCTTGCCCCCTGTGACATTTGGTAATTCGTTAAGTTCAGTGGCTGTCGTTATGAGACAATTGAGGAGATGAAAGAGGCTGTTGGGAAGATCATTGACACACTCACACAAGAGGACTTCCCTGGGGCATTCCAGAAGTAATTGGAACGGTACAAGTGTATTGCAGCCGGAGGATATTACTTGGAAGGGAACTAGAGTTTCATGTGTGTACTATCAATAAAAGTGCCCATACGAAAAAAAGTCTGGAAACTTATTTAATGATCATTAGTTAATGATCCTCGTATTTCAATAACATTTATTGCTCAGACCTGGCCATATTTATGAAGCTATGTTGTTTTTGGTGGGAGTGGGGCTGAAGAATGTTCTTAAAAAGTAAGTGGTGTTAGGTTTACAAGAAAAGCATCTATTTGTACATTCAAAGAATATTTCTGGTACCATGTAACCCTATATTTACATCGTCGACAAAGTTGGCTCTCCGAGCAATTGTACTTGATAAAAAGAGTCTTTCGGCAACCAGCAAAACGAAAAATAAGATTTTTCAAAATGTTACATAATAGTTTAGGCCACTTGGTACATTGTACAGTTCTCAAGGTTCAAGGAATGGTTAAAGATGTGAGAATCATCTGGGACGATTAAAACTATTGTATTGTGAGAAAAAGGAAACGTTTTGCAAGGTGTATTATTACCATAATAAGAAAAACACAGTCAGTGAGAAACACGAACTTCGCCTCTCACCCAGGAACTGATATGATTAGTTAGCTACAGTTTGTTACTTGATAAGAAAGAGAAAGTCACTCGACGCAGTTAAAGCCTGGGTACAAAGCGCGAAATCCATGAAGTAGATTAAAATTGACAGTAAGTTAGATTCCTCCACTAACCGAAACTTCTTTGGAAAACATAATATGAATTTATTAAATGTACATCCGATATGTTTAGCTAAAGATCTGGAAAGATTCTGAACTATATTTTAATAACGGGTGCAGAGTAGCCCCCTTTAAATTTCTTACTGTCTATCTTACGTATTCTTATACTCCTCAGTAACAAGCTGTATTCCGTTGGTATGCAACAGACACAGATTTCAGTACAAGTTTGTTTTGAAAGTGAAACAGTCACCGATGACTTCTGAGTCGGTGATGGCTGATTGTCAGGTGGCTGATTGTTTGGTAAGGAAATACAAAAACATAACTTGCCGCAAAAGCTCCAACATATTCTTTGTGTTTGTTATTCTCATGTTTCAGTTATTGATATCGTCGAATTATGTGGAAAAGGATAATAGATTCTTTGTCCTCGTTCTTCTTTTGTACCCTGTCTATACCACGACTTGTCTTGATCGCACCCAAAAGAGATTGAATCAAAAACCTGGCTTCTTTTATTGGTGTTTACAGAACTCTAATCCCCATCTTTCAGGTTCGATGGGTTGATCAGCCCCTGCAACCACTTAGATGCCAGATTGAGTCTGGTGATTTCAGCAACTTTTAGCTAATTACTGTTTTCAGTCCGCGGTGAGAAATAAAGTATTACTTGTTAAGACAAGTCTACAGGACGAGGTTTTGAACTTAGTTAACTTCTCTCTCCTATCTGCCGGCTTTTAAAAAAATAATTTATCAATTTGCATTTCGTGACCAATCATTTACTATGTTACTGAATGTTAGGAAAAGAATCATAGTGACAAATTTTGTCCAAATTGAAAAGGGCGGGGAAGTAAATAAAGAAATAAACAAATAAGATGAAACAAACAAAATAAATATGTGAATAAAAGAAAGAAAGAAAGAAAGAAAGAAAGAAAGAAAGGAAGAATATAAGAGAAGGAGGAAAAGAAAATAAAAGCAAAAAAGAAAAAGAAAAGAGACCGAACGAAAGGAAGAAAAAGAAAGAAAGAAATCCTGAGAAATTGCGAATGAATAAGAAAGAGAAACCATTCATTAGAAACAATGTTATCTATTCAGTGGTTCTTTTATAAAGAAAATAGTTGTGATATCAGATTTTGAAAATGCATAATATGCATAATATGCATAATAAGCATATATGAAAGATTTGAACACAAATTACTTGATGAACATCAATGACCATCTTAAAACTCGTATGCAATTCGAGTAAGTACAGCTAATTCATTTAATGAAAGTTTAATGACTTAAGCTTAGCCAATGAATTGCGTTATGGTCAAAAGTCATGAGAGTAAAGTATTAAATATTTTTAATTTTAAATGTTAAATTTAAATGAAGATAAGTGTTAACGTCTACACATCATGCAAAACAATCTCTATAGTCTTTAAATGAAATCTTAGCAAAACACACGTGTGTACAAGTGCAGCTCCCTCCATACTCATCAAACATAGATCCATGCATATATTTGATTATTTCCTCGACTTAAAAAATCCTAAAGTTAAGATTTGAGAATATGGAGAAAATTACAAGAACCGCTTCGTTAGAGCTTCATACAGTATCACAGTATTTATTATATCCTAAAACACTGTGTGAGGTTACTCCGTGATGTAATGGAATATGATACAAAATCGGATTAACGTTGTATCCCTGGCAAAAAGTATGCTTCCCAAGCCTCGGGCACAAAAATTGTTCATGTCATGTTGGCTTACCCTCTTTGGAGCGCCTCAGACACCAGGCAATAAATCTAGCCCATATCCATTTAAAGAGAGATGGCAGATGCTATCCTCGGGGAAAGCTCCTTGAACCATGTTTTTAAGGGCACACCCGTCATAGAACATCCATGTTGAGTGATTAAACTCTCACGTCCTGATTTAATATCTCATGTTTCAGAGATGGTTCTTCCAATGGAGACATCGCAGGACTAAGTGGGTTAAATATCAAAGGGAGTTTTTGAAGAAAATTAACAATTTATCCATTGCTATTAAACGCTGCTTTGGTTTCTATTTTTTTTAGTTCTCGTTTATGTGGAAATTGCTCTATTGTATTAAACGAAAATTTCATCGAATGAATATTTCCGCACAGCTACATTAGCTGTCTTTTGCATTACATTTTATTTCTCATATTTCTTGTTAATTAATGTTTCCTTTTAACATTCCTATTTACTTATGAATTATTATTATAAATTCCTATATTTCTTTTCGCATCTTCGTACTGTACCTTCGATCAGAAAACAGTAGAATCCAGGATCTCAAAATTTTCCATTACGGAAAGAACAATAAATTAAAATCTCATCCAAATTACCTAAGAATGTTTTGTATATATATATATATATATATATATATATATATATATACGTTTGTGTGTGTGTGTGTGCGTGCACATAAAAATATGTATGCACGCATATACATGTACATTAGTAGTAAGTTTTTCGTTAATGAATGCTTGATTAAAATGCTTGACCATGAAGTATGAAAAACATTTTTTCTTGTTTACAAACAAAGGAACTTATTCCAGATCGAATGAATGTAGAAATAATCCAAAATATTCAGTTTCGAGCACTTTTACACTTTGTTCTCCAACCATTTTCAAGAATAGTAGATTTTTTCTTTCTGGAATTTTGACGAAGTTCATTTTCTTTCACTTGAGCAATGTATATATATATATATATATATATATATATATATATATATTCTTTTGGATCCGTTCGAATTCCCGTATTACTTTTATTGTATTCTGGGGGAATTGATTTATGTATTGTCCATAGTTGCATGTATCCCTAGTACTTTCTGCCCGACTTTGGGCCATCATCAGGGGAGGATCTACTACAAAAGTGATGTAACTTTTGTTTTAGCATATTACAACTGTGTAAGGGCGTACAGAGTGTAATTTGTCTCTTCACGAGATCACGTCTGTATTCCAAAGTGCTGTTATATTTATGAGCTGCAGGATCAAGAAGTTTAAAATATGTATATTTAGGCAGCATTTCTTCGTTAATGCAAATTTCATTAAACATAATAGACATTTTATGTCTACATATTTTCTTTTGGATCCGTTCGAATTCCCGTATTACTTTTATTGTATTCTGGGGGAATTGATTTATGTATTGTCCATAGTTGCATGTATCCCTAGTACTTTCTGCCCGACTTTGGGCCATCATCAGGGGAGGATCTACTACAAAAGTGATGTAACTTTTGTTTTAGCATATTACAACTGTGTAAGGGCGTACAGAGTGTAATTTGTCTCTTCACGAGATCACGTCTGTATTCCAAAGTGCTGTTATATTTATGAGCTGCAGGATCATGAAGTTTAAAATATGTATATTTAGGCAGCATTTCTTCGTTAATGCAAATTTCATTAAACATAATAGATATTTTATGTCTACATATTTTCTTTTGGATCCGTTCGAATTCCCGTATTACTTTTATTGTATTCTGGGGGAATTGATTTATGTATTGTCCATAGTTGCATGTATCCCTAGTACTTTCTGCCCGACTTTGGGCCATCATCAGGGGAGGATCTACTACAAAAGTGATGTAACTTTTGTTTTAGCATATTACAACTGTGTAAGGGCGTACAGAGTGTAATTTGTCTCTTCACGAGATCACGTCTGTATTCCAAAGTGCTGTTATATTCATGAGCTGCAGGATCATGAAGTTTAAAATATGTATATTTAGGCAGCATTTCTTCGTTAATGCAAATTTCATTAAACATAATAGACATTTTATGTCTACATATTTTCTTTTGGATCCGTTCGAATTCCCGTATTACTTTTATTGTATTCTGGGGGAATTGATTTATGTATTGTCCATAGTTGCATGTATCCCTAGTACTTTCTGCCCGACTTTGGGCCATCATCAGGGGAGGATCTACTACAAAAGTGATGTAACTTTTGTTTTAGCATATTACAACTGTGTAAGGGCGTACAGAGTGTAATTTGTCTCTTCACGAGATCACGTCTGTATTCCAAAGTGCTGTTATATTTATGAGCTGCAGGATCATGAAGTTTAAAATATGTATATTTACGCAGCATTTCTTCGTTAATGCAAATTTCATTAAACATAATAGACATTTTATGTCTACATATTTTCTTTTGGATCCGTTCGAATTCCCGTATTACTTTTATTGTATTCTGGGGGAATTGATTTATGTATTGTCCATAGTTGCATGTATCCCTAGTACTTTCTGCCCGACTTTGGGCCATCATCAGGGGAGGATCTACTACAAAAGTGATGTAACTTTTGTTTTAGCATATTACAACTGTGTAAGGGCGTACAGAGTGTAATTTGTCTCTTCACGAGATCACGTCTGTATTCCAAAGTGCTGTTATATTTATGAGCTGCAGGATCATGAAGTTTAAAATATGTATATTTAGGCAGCATTTCTTCGTTAATGCAAATTTCATTAAACATAATAGACATTTTATGTCTACATATTTTCTTTTGGATCCGTTCGAATTCCCGTATTACTTTTATTGTATTCTGGGGGAATTGATTTATGTATTGTCCATAGTTGCATGTATCCCTAGTACTTTCTGCCCGACTTTGGGCCATCATCAGGGGAGGATCTACTACAAAAGTGATGTAACTTTTGTTTTAGCATATTACAACTGTGTAAGGGCGTACAGAGTGTAATTTGTCTCTTCACGAGATCACGTCTGTATTCCAAAGTGCTGTTATATTTATGAGCTGCAGGATCATGAAGTTTAAAATATGTATATTTAGGCAGCATTTCTTCGTTAATGCAAATTTCATTAAACATAATAGACATTTTATGTCTACATATTTTCTTTTGGATCCGTTCGAATTCCCGTATTACTTTTATTGTATTCTGGGGGAATTGATTTATGTATTGTCCATAGTTGCATGTATCCCTAGTACTTTCTGCCCGACTTTGGGCCATCATCAGGGGAGGATCTACTACAAAAGTGATGTAACTTTTGTTTGTTTTAGCATATTACAACTGTGTAAGGGCGTACAGAGTGTAATTTGTCTCTTCACGAGATCACGTCTGTATTCCAAAGTGCTGTTATATTTATGAGCTGCAGGATCATGAAGTTTAAAATATGTATATTTAGGCAGCATTTCTTCGTTAATGCAAATTTCATTAAACATAATAGACATTTTATGTCTACATATTTTCTTTTGGATCCGTTCGAATTCCCGTATTACTTTTATTGTATTCTGGGGGAATTGATTTATGTATTGTCCATAGTTGCATGTATCCCTAGTACTTTCTGCCCGACTTTGGGCCATCATCAGGGGAGGATCTACTACAAAAGTGATGTAACTTTTGTTTTAGCATATTACAACTGTGTAAGGGCGTACAGAAAGTACTAGGGATACATGCAACTATGGACAATACATAAATCAATTCCCCCAGAATACAATAAAAGTTATACGGGAATTCGAACGGATCCAAAAGAAAATATGTAGACATAAAATGTCTATTATGTTTAATAAAATTTGCATTAACAAAGAAATGCTGCCTAAATATACATATTTTAAACTTCATGATCCTGCAGCTCATAAATATAACAGCACTTTGGAATACAGACGTGATCTCGTGAAGAGACAAATTACACTCTGTACGCCCTTACACAGTTGTAATATGCTAAAACAAAAGTTACATCACTTTTGTAGTAGATCCTCCCCTGATGATGGCCCAAAGTCGGGCAGAAAGTACTAGGGATACATGCAACTATGGACAATACATAAATCAATTCCCCCAGAATACAATAAAAGTAATACGGGAATTCGAACGGATCCAAAAGAAAATATGTAGACATAAAATGTCTATTATGTTTAATGAAATTTGCATTAACGAAGAAATGCTGCCTAAATATACATATTTTAAACTTCATGATCCTGCAGCTCATAAATATAACAGCACTTTGGAATACAGACGTGATCTCGTGAAGAGACAAATTACACTCTGTACGCCCTTACACAGTTGTAATATGCTAAAACAAAAGTTACATCACTTTTGTAGTAGATCCTCCCCTGATGATGGCCCAAAGTCGGGCAGAAAGTACTAGGGATACATGCAACTATGGACAATACATAAATCAATTCCCCCAGAATACAATAAAAGTAATACGGGAATTCGAACGGATCCAAAAGAAAATATGTAGACATAAAATGTCTATTATGTTTAATGAAATTTGCATTAACGAAGAAATGCTGCCTAAATATACATATTTTAAACTTCATGATCCTGCAGCTCATGAATATAACAGCACTTTGGAATACAGACGTGATCTCGTGAAGAGACAAATTACACTCTGTATGCCCTTACACAGTTGTAATATGCTAAAACAAAAGTTACATCACTTTTGTAGTAGATCCTCCCCTGATGATGGCCCAAAGTCGGGCAGAAAGTACTAGGGATACATGCAACTATGGACAATATATATATATATATATATATATATATATATACATACACTTACTGCAAACACACACTCTCTCTCTCTCTCTCTCTCTCTCTCTCTCTCTCTCTCTCTCTCTCACACACACACACACACACACATACATATATATATATATATATATATGATCGAAATATGTGGAAGTTTGGATAAATCAAATAATTAACACAGGATAAGAAGATGCGATATTTTTGTTATGTATGAGTATCACCAGGGCAAAATTGTATGGAAGACCGGAAGTTGCCTCTGCAACAGGTTTCCTTTCTTCGTCACAGTAATGTTATCCAAGGGAGATAATATTAATGTCGCTACATGAATTGCCAGGATTAGCTTGAAAATGTCTGCCTTTATGGACTCCAGTATCAGGATTTGACTCACTACCGGGGAGGAGTAGTTCGAATTCATATTTTTCCTTCTTTACCCAATGCCCAACCCAAAGCTAGCGACTAATGACTATTATTTCCCGACTTGTCAGCAGAGTTTAAAATATACCCACCGTATTCCCTGTAGAGCGGTAATACCCAGCTAAAAGAGACATCTTACGGGTATGATACTAAACTGCTTCTGATGATGAGACTCCAGTTCTGGGAAGTTTGAAGTACCTATCTATGCACACTCAAAATCTGATTGCTCTGTCGGCAGGGGTTGTAAAATACACCGACTGCATCTCTGCAAAGGAGTTAGACCCCCCCCCACAACCAGTGTCCTGGTTATGACACTAAACAACACTAGAGCTTTTGGGAATGCAGAGCACCCTTTCATTGCCATCGTTCCCGGGTACACTCGGGCCCAGAGTGGTAGCACCTGAAAGTGTCCTATCTATGGGTCAAATAGAAATAAACTGTGTACTTATGCTAAACTGAATTGTTTGAAAGAGAATTGTTTATATGTATAAAATATGTATTTGGCAATTTAATGGTTTATGTGCCATAAAACCAAACCAAACCCAAACCCCAAACACAAAATCTGAGTGGCATTAACTGTTTCTGTACCATCTATGGGTTACATAGATCTATGTGCAAATTATTTCTGTTATATAGGAATAGTTTATATTATATGACCGTGTGCACAAACTTTTAAGAAACTCCTAAAAAATGTGAGGGAAAGGTGTACATCTATCGATTCTCCCCTTACTAGTTATGGTTTAATAGTAGGCCACATTAGGTTCTTTAGCCTTAATAAGGTAACGAAGAAAAAAGGAAACTTTGAATTTAAACCAGTTTTATACGGCTCAAAAATTTACCTGTGGCGGAGAGGTTAGGTAAATACACTCTAATTTAAATACACTCGTACTTACATGCACTATTGCATCTCAATATGTGCCCCTAGGGGAAGACCTATACATGAGTATGTATTCACCAACTCCTCCGCACCAGCAGGATATTACATAAGGTCAAATTTTAAGCGGAGATTAACAGGTTTTAATTTAGTTTTCCTTCTCTTAAACTGGTTGCCATACCACGGTTATAGAACTTAGTCTACCCTATTATTTACCCATAGCTGGAAATGAAATAGTCTGAATCATAGGTTTCTCAAAGGTATTTTAGCTATGTGAAATAAAAACAGACTAGTCCAGAATTTGAACTCTGATCATCGCGTCTATATCTAAACATGATAACAATTATATGACGGTATCTCCTAACGTGTATCTGCAGAATGTCAAGTTTTTCATTGAACGATGGGGCAATTATATTGTATTTATCTTAAGATTTCTGTACTACTTGAGCCGGTGTAATTTTAAGATTCCCCTAATTTTAGTTGTAAAAAGTATTCTAATAAGCAAAATCGTCATGTCCAATTTTAAACTTCTAAAATCTTACTTCTGTAAAGGTTAATGCTTTTTTTTTTACTAAATTCGACCAATACGTGAGTATACATGGTACCATTTTCTTTAGAAGTTTTAAAATATATTCTCATTGTTTCTTTTACTTACAGTTATACTTCTTTTTGGCTAGCTCTTAAGATAAGGAGATAAGGTAGCCGATAATGTTGGCCAGAGGTGTCGTGGGTGGAGATGGATGGAATAAGAAAAGATGAAAGAGCGGAAAATTTCTTTTAAGGAACTGACCGTTTGCCAAATCGGAGCATTAGCTTTCTCTAGGCAGTATTTACACTCGTTACTTACTTTCCAGTCAGTTCCTAAACTACACCTCTGATTCTCACTCGGTCCCGTTTTGTTGTCATCTTCTCCCAGTGCTCTTCCAGAGAAAATGACTTTCCTTCTGGTAACCCCCATCCCTTGCCCTATTAACAATTTCAATGTTATTTGCTCTCGTTCTGAACTGATCTAATCTGTCGGTGGAACATAGAATATCTTGACTTTAAAGTGGTAACACCACCCATTACTCCCCGGTATACTCCAGGTCACGGAGTGGTAGTTCTGTTCGGGACCCATTTTTGGCCAAATAGGTGTTTGAAAATTATTCTTATTGAATAAGAATACTGCGATTCAGTTTGTGCTAATACCTTTGCGAAAGGCATGAACGTTTCTTTTCTTTCCCCCAGATAAGAGTAAACAGTCGTGAGAGTGAGGAATTTTTAGCTTTGGTAAGGTAAGTCCAGATGAAAGAAAAAATCGGAATGTAAAACCAGAGGGAATTATGCAAGCAACTTCACTCAGTAAAACCTACAGAATTACTCAAGAAAACAAACAGAGAGGAAAACAACAAATTGACGACCTCATCTCACAACATCGCTCTTCGCTCCCTGTAAAAGAAACTATCCGGGTTTTTTTTTTTTTGTTTTTGTTTTTTGTTTTTTTCAACGCCTTCCTGTAACACTTCTTCTAGAAAACATTATTGGTTACCTTCTATCTTATATAGAGTGCGAGCCAAAGCAAAAGCAACAACGAGTAAAAACAAAATAGATTAAAAAATTTTTCAAACTTCTGCGAAAAATCGAGGATAGGGTATCGCAAGCAGATACTGGCCCTGGAATCATTCCATACAATTTTGTCACCGGTTAATCTTGGGTATCACAGAAAAGGGAACAGAGGGACCCAATATATCATAATCACACAACAAGCGTTTCTTTCACCAGCATTGAAAGTCAAGTTCTCGCCACTGAGTTTTCCACTCAGCCGGATATGTCCGTACGATCAGATCCAAACATTTCCATATATACCCAAACTTTCCGCTCTGAGCAGGAAGCAATACGTCATTTTTAAGCAAAATACTCTTGTTTTTAATTCTGTTTTTTTTTTCTTCCTTATAGACTCTAAATTCAAAACTAGTGAGGTATGAGACTTGTGACTCCACCCTATAAAAACAAACGTAAATAATAGTTAATTTTATGCCTAAACTATGTGTAAATTTTGTGTAACACTTCTTACAGAATTTGTGACAATAGAGAATTGCATAGAATATGAAATATCGAGAATTACTGAATCCAAATTAAAACATTCATCAATTTTCTTATCTATATCATACAACTGTTCTCAGCGTGTTCACTTCTCCGCTATTAACTGAGTACCACTTGGCTGATTCACTGGAAACGTGTATGCAAAGCCATCAAGAAATAATAAATTTTACTCCTAATAAAGATGATAAACCAAATTTATACATTTTTTTAAATAAAGGAATTATATAGTAAATTGAATTAGCGCGTCCAGAAAACTAAGTTTAAATGTGAATAAACTGCATATCAGAAGGAGAGAACTCGGACATCCACAGAGAAGAAAGTAACGACATCCGACGAAGAGCTAATGCTAAACCCCTATAATTCTCCAATTCCTCCTGTTGCTCACGGATTTCTATTTGCAATTTCTGGATCTTATTAAAGATTGACTGATCTTAATATCAAGGTAGGGAATCCCGTTCATTGTACTTCATATTAATATCAGTATATGTAGTTGTTTCCAGAGAGGGCGTTTTTCTGCACACGCTCCAGTCGAATACGTGTAATTTTTAAACAGACTTACCCGTGTGGTAAAGACAACCTGATTAGTTCCCTTGAATTGTTTTTTCTATATATACGCTTCAGCGTTTTACACAACGAGCAAACCAACAATTATGTTGGGCAAACTAGTTATTACCATGATCCAGGGTGGGGCTTCCCCCAAGTCAATATCTGCTTTTCAGGGCTGAGTTAATGGCTTGGCACTTGAGATCCCACATTATGAGGAATACAGAGGGGACCAAGCATTTTTTATTATCCAGCCATGAGTCGATTTGTGTGTGGCTTCTCACTATAAAACGACTATGTGTTATATACTGGCTTAGAGAGAGGTCAATTAAATGCCCAAACCAACAATAACGTTGGTCAAACCAAGAATTACTTGATCTCAGGTGGCTTTTCCCCAGGCAATACCTGCTTTGTAGGGCTGAGTTAATAGCTTGGCAAGTGAGGCACTCCTTTATGGAGCCACGCATGTGCCTATTTGTGTGTGCCTTCCCTCTATAAAATGTCAATGTGCCTCAACAGCAGATGTAGTTTAGTGTCATAATCAGGACACCTCTTTTTGTGTGTAGCCGTAGACTCAACCATGGAATGATAATAACTAAGCCTTGCCGACAGCTAAAAATTTCAGGATCAACGTCTAGCAAAAGAAGAGGACGATCGCATTGTCGAATCGACTGACAGTTATAGATTAAACGAGCTAAAAGGAAGTGCAACCCTCACAAAATAAGGAGCAAGACGGGGAAAAAAATAAGTTTAGGGTGTTTTTTGCGACGTTTTTAAAATGTTACTTTGGTTCGTATAATTACAGATTTTAATAAGTTTTTTTAAATTTCCAGAACTTAATAGCAATAAAGTACTAACGGTGAACATTGAAAATGTTCCTAACTTTAAAAAAAATCAGAATTATCATATGTCTTTGAAAGAATGGGATAAATCAAAAATAGATTTTTGACACCTTAAGTGGTAAAAGAGTTTAGTGAATTGGCTTTTATTTTGTGAATGGGGTCCGGTCGTCCAAAAGCTACCATGAAAAGAGATGACCAACGAATGAAATGTGCAGCTCTCGGTGACAGAAAGAAAACCCCGTCAAATTTAGCTAAAAATTAGAAATTAGTTATAGTGTTAGGAAAACTCAGCATTAGGAGACAGACGGACATTTGGCTCGATAATTTTGCTCTGATTTCAACTAAACTTTTAGGTATTCTTAGTCATTGTTTCACTCATCAAAAGGAAACTTCACATGCCAATAAAATGTTAAGTAATCGCAATGTAGCCATGATTTGAAAGAAGCTTGTCATTATTTAAAGAAAATTGACATCAACAACGGTGATTTCAGAAGAATTTATCTATTATATTCATTATTCATATTAATTGATACTTTTAAAATACCTAATTTGTATTAACCTGAAGATTTTGTCAAATTTAACTATATTTTATTTACTCCTTTTCACCTATTCTAATCTTTTAAAAACTTTTATACATTTTTATAAAATAACTACCTTGGTGATTTTCTCTCAGAACCGATTTACGTTCTCTCTCTCTCTCTCTCTCTCTCTGTATCTTTTTCCTCTTTCTCTCTCTCTCTCTCTTTCTAACCATTCTCATTATGCCTCTTCAACATTGTCTATTAATAACGTTAGGTTTTTCTTGCCTTTCCGTCCCAGCTATTTCGTCGTCTTTTACACCTCTTCCCAGTTTTCCTCCTCTTCTTCTTGGCAGTAGCTGCAGCAGCAGAAACAAAATAAACATTTTTGCTGTACTCACCTAAATAATTTGCTTTTTATTCCTTCTGAAAAGAATTAAATACTTTAAAATGTTTATATTTTCCACTACAAATATCTTAAATCTGGTTATTACTTAGAAATTGTTACCCTCAGCAAGGTATTCTATTAATTATTGTTATCAGTCAATTTACCTCTCTGGGCGTTCTAAAAAGAATCGATCTAAATCTTTCGTTGTAATTATACCAGCTTGTGTGCGTAAGTATTTAGCATCCTCTCTGTCGATCAGTTTGTGAATCGAATCATATATAAGTGTTCTTAATTCTATATGTAGTATCAGAGACAAAGAGTGTATGAAAAAAACATCATTTTATTCGGGTTCTATAAGAAGGAATAACTAATTTCACAATCCTTCTACACCAGTGGTATCCGAGTGTCAGAGGTGAGCACAGCCTTAAGGAGCCGCTCCTCTGTGCTAAGTTGCCGTCTTTTTGGCAGCACTTTGAATAGATCAACTGCATACCCTTAAAATAGAATTTCCTAGGTTTGACATGCGACAACATCTGGAGTGGTTGTACATTTATGGTCCTACCCGGAGGCCAAACAGATCTATTTGAAAATTAGCAGTATTACATAGGAATACCCGAAACCCTATAACTGTGTGCAAATTATTTGTATTAACAAGTTACAAGAAGCTATAATTATTTTAAAGGATTATCATCGAAATTATCATCAGTAGTAGTCGTAGTAGAAGTACTAGTTGCAATAACAGTTACTTGAAACCATATAACTGCTTGAAATACATGAGATCATACTGTGTACAAATTATAATAATATAAAGATATTTCATACCTGAGCACATTATTTGTTTTACGAATCGTAACTTGAAGTTATAAGGATTTACAAATTATGCGAATTTTGCACACCAGTTTTATCCGGTGGTTTTCAACTGAAGTTTAAGTGACAACAAGTAATCTCAGGTCCCCTGGACTCTTCTAATAATTCTTGTCGATTCTAAGAGAGCTCTGGTCTGGATAATCCTGATTCTTATTCTGATCTCCAGTTTCTCCAACCACTTTTCCAGTTATTATTATTATACTCCTTTAGAGTGTTTCACATCAGTGTCAGCTAATGGTCTTTCACTGGAGTTTGAGTGACAGCAAGTCACCTCAAGTCTCCAAAACTCGTCTCGGGATTCTAGCCGTTCTTAGCAGTGCTGTCGTTTGCATAGTCTCTACCCGTCCGCCAACGCCCAAGTCCTCCATGCCTTTTAATAATCCTTTAGTTATTGTGCTTAATGCACCAATCACAATTGGCACAATCGTTACTTTCATGTTCCAGTTTTTTTAATTCTCTAGCAAGGTTGAGGTACTTATCCTTCTTTTCACTTTCCTTCAGATTTATTCTGCGGTCCGCCGGGACAGCAAAGTCGACAATTTTACAGATTCCCTTCTTTTTGTTGATAATTATGAGGTCTGATCTTCTGGCCGGGATTAGGTGATCCGTTTGTATGCTAAAGTCCCATAGCAGTTTATGCGAGTCATTTTCTGGGACTGGTGCTGGGTTGTTGCATATACCATTAGTTTGTATGGTCGAATTGAAATTTCCTGCACATATCCCAGTGGATCACCTTGCCTACCCAGTTATGTCTCGCCTTATACTCCTTCTGTGCTAATATGCTGCATTCACTTATTATGTGATTGATCGTTTCGTCTCTGTCACCGCATAGCCTGCATTTACTGTTTTATTGCGTCTTATCTATTCTCGCTTTGATAAGATTGGTTCTTATGGCGTTGTCCTGTGCTACTATTAGGAGGAATTCCGTTTCTCTCTTAAAGTTTCCTTTTCTTAGCCAGGTCCAGGTTTTCTGGTGAGAGATGCTGATTATTAGACGTTTAAAGCGATGATAGAGTTGTTTTCCTTCCCATTTTTGTTTCCTAGTTGTTGTCATTCTTTCGTTTATCGTGTTGTCCGTATCGACTCTGATGGTTGTAATTAGTCCTCGTTCGTGTTTTTCTATGTAGTCTACGAGCCGTTGTATGGATGCGTCAACGTCGTCTCTGGGGTGTAATACTTTATGCATGGTCATTAGTTTTCTTGTTTTTTGGTCCATTTGCTTAAGTTTCTGTCTGGTCCACTTGAGAAAGGGTCCCGAATATCTGACTAGGGGCACAGCCCAAGTATTTATTCCTTTGATGAGGTTTCTGCTGGAGAGTTTTGTCTCGAGTAGTTTTCGCGTTCTCCTGAGATATTATTATTATTATTATTATTATTAACTTCTTTGATATTAAAACCATATTAAATGAATATAAAATTAGATTTTATCAAATTATTCGTCAAAAGCATCCTAAGATCTGATTTTATACTCATATGAAAGCAAAGGAGAAGTATAAATGCGGGAACATATTTATTTGTATTTGGTAAACGTCATCTTATTGCAAAACGTTTAACTGCTGAGTGTGAAACTTGTAGTAGCAGTTATAGGTGTTTCAATACATTCTTAATTTAAATGTTATTCTATCGACATGTATTGGGCACTATTGCTGTAGGTAAGTAAAAGTAAAGTTGGCGACCGTAATCGAGGGTGACCTGAAGACTCCCTTTTCAATAGCTACTACATCGAGGTGTAAGGGATTGTTGCACTTTACCCTTGATCCGTAACCGAGCAAGGCAGCATCATGTACCATTTTTTTAATCTTTGGAATAACTCGACCTGGGAGTGAACCCCGGTATCATAGCCTGTAGCGAATATTCCACCCATTAGCCCGGTGATAACCTGCAGTTTAACAGTAAGTTATTGCTCTTATATATACATATATATATATATGTGTGTGTATATAAATATATATATATATAGAGAGAGAGAGGGGGTGCTGACAGACTGACAGTCAGAGACAGAGATAATATAGATTATTATTGTTATAATACAAATCATGTATCGTGTACATGTTACCTGCACGATTATTTTTAGTCAATAGCCTCTCCTCCCAACCCTCACAACCTGTGTTGGGGTATGAAAGCATCTGATGAATGGATGGAGTTAGAAGTAATTTTTAATCGAAGCAAATAATGAGAACGTTTGTGTCTTGGCTTTGGGGAGTTGTATTTCTGGTGTGCTGCAGACGAGTGTTTTTAGTTTGATGTTTTAGAAGCCCCTCAAAATGGAAAATTTAACGATTTTCTTCCTCGCTATGAAAGATGGTCCTGAAACCCGCAGAGAATACCTGAATTATTATCAAAAAAGTGTGAATAAAACTGCAAACATCATGTTTATCCGTTCTTTTGTCATTGGGGTCAATTGAAAGGCTCTTCATCTCCCTTTTTTATTTGTTTCTTTGAAACTTTTAAAAACTACCCACAAAGGAACAGTTTGCTTTCTTCTTTTCCAACTTTTCATCGCCAAAATTATTGTATTTGTTCCATTGTCTATTTCAATGTCAATCTTAATATTAATAACTGTATGATGTTTTGTTTATATCGTAGTAAATAGGTTTGTAACTTATATTGTGTACACTTCTCTGAGAGATAGATAGATAGATAGATAGATTAAAGAATTACGTGATCTTGAGTTCTAGCCAAGACTGTACCTTTTTTATTATTTTCAATTCTCGCCTTACTAGTTAAAGATAAAGTTCTTGTCCGCCGTGATTTCATCATCTTAGGAGATCAGATCAACAAAAGAGGAAAGGTTATTTAATAAGATTAGCGTTGTAGGCACTCGGTCGTATTAAAGACACACGATCAGATTTGATCACACGATAAATTTGCTCACCACAGGGGATACTTGTGTATTTACCTAGCTTTGTTGTCAGGCACAAAAACGATGAGTACCCAGTGAGGATCGAATTCATGACACAGTGGTAACGGGCAGCTCAAATACTTCTCAAATCTTTAGCTCCCGATCAGTTGGGGGATTTTGTTACTTTGTGGGATAAGATTCAGTTTAGCTCAACTTGGCACGAGACCCTCATAACTTGGTAATTCACGGACATATTAATCCCGTCTTCTTCATGACTATAAAACATTGAGATATCCAGTGAAAGCATTTGTATCAATTGAGTTAAGAAGTTGAGGCAAAAATAATTTCCTTCTGTCAGTTGGACAGAGAATAGGTGTTGTGTTCTGGTTAGTGAACACAAGTAGTAGTAATAATAAGACAAACCACGATGTGTGGGGAATAGTTATATTTACAGGAAAGAGTTTTTACAAGCGAGAGACTGTTAGTAATAAGAACATAGGATTAATGATAGAGTAATGATATACTTCAACAATAGGAACGGCTCTTCTGGTCTGACTCGGAGGCTTATTTTATTTCTTTGTATATTAAAAGAAGGCACAAGGCCTTAAGGTTTTGGGGGTAGGGAAAGGGAGCGGTCATGCTTTAACTAAGAAATCTAAGGGATCCTAGCAAGCCACATTTGCCGACTCATTCAGCAGTACAATATATAACCATTCATCCTTCACCATGCGCGCAGCAGTTACCAAAATACCACATTTGCTCTATGAAGAAAACCTACTTAAAACCCGAAAGTGGTATATGATTTTTATTAACAAAATATGGTCTATGTACAATGATATGATGGGAATGGGAGAAAAAAACCGAAAAAATATATATACAAGAAAAACAAGGACAGATTCCCCGTTTGGTTTCCCTCCCATCCCCCCGTCTATAAAATTGGAGGCCGACTGTTTTCCGGGTCGAAAGAAACCAGAAACAAGCCGGACCTACCCTAGGTGGGGAAAGAATACTAATCTACAGAGATAAAAGAAATAAAGGGCGGGGGGCGGTATGGGTCGATAGAAGTAGGTAATATGATTTTTTACATATGAATGTTCAAGATCTTCAATAAAAGCGGGCTGGGATTCAGGTGGAGGTACAAAAATAATAGGGAGGGAAAGATCTTAAGAAACTAACGACTAGATGACGGGGACAACGACTCACAACATACTGCTAACTAGGTTACAAGTGGAAAAAACAATTCTACTTACCAGGGATGGAGTCCCTAAGGACCCGTACCGTAGACGCCATGGGCCGGCAGAGGAGGGAAGGATGACTCCAACATTGCCCCCTTTCGTACGACCAGGCTCACTGCAGTCACCCACCTTTTGCTGAATGTTATGCTATCCAAGCGTTTTCTATCGCATCTGATTTTGACCCTCAGCTGATGCCGAAAATACAAAACCAGATCACGATGAGAAAAGTTTGCATCGTCATACAATCCCTTGTTTCGCGTTGTCCAAATCACCATTCGGGCTACAGCTAGGATTGCGAGAAACACCACACACTTCTCGCCATGAAACGGAGGAAGAACGTTGTCAACGACGTAACCAACGTCGAGCAGTACAAGCTTTTTGGGTTCGATGCGAGCCGTCCACTCCCCGACGTGATCCCAAAACGGGCGGACTCGCTCGCAGTAGTAGAAGGCGTGCTCAGCCGTTTCTTCCAGGTCACTGCTGCAGCGAGGGCAATCAGGCAATGTCTGCCAGGCCCGCATTGTAGTTCAAGTCGCGAACGGGTAACACATTCCATGCAAGTCGCCAGGTGAGCGAGAACTCGGAGTTGTTCAAGAAGCTCGATCCTGGCGCCCAATTCCAGTGAGAGCGAATCTCCTTAGCCGGCCAGCTGTGCCGCACGCTAAGAGGATCAGAAGCGGAACCCACCACTAGCTCCCGATACAGTTCCTTCCGAGGCCATGAAAGGCGAGGAAAAGTCCGACTCGCCTTTCGTCTCCACACTGAGTCCCCCATCAAGACTAGACACAGATATGCAAGTCTTTCAGCAAGCCAGTGGCTCTCCAGATCAGGCATACCAAGAGCCCCGTTGCGTGTACGTTGGATACAGACCTGCCTACGGACCATCGGCCTTGCACCTCCCCAGAGCAATCTGGAGAGGGATCGTTGCAGTGCCAACCGATGTGCCTTAGGCAGAGGAAGTACAGCCAATCGGTAAAGGATCAAGGGGATGACGTACGCGGCGCACGCCTCCACCCTGCCCTTTAAGGACAACCTCCTTGAAAGCAAGATTCCCAACTGAGCATTCACCTCAGCATGTATTTCCGACCAATTTCGCTCCAGTTGGAGTTCGGGCCCAAACCACACCCCGAGGATGCGGATGGGTTCGTTACTCCAGCGGAAGGGCCCTGGAAGAGTATTGCTACCCCTCCAAGATCAGAGCCGCAAACCTTCGCTTTGTCAAAATTGACCTTGGCCCCTGTAATCCGCTCATACTCGACAACCGCCTCTTTCACAGCCTCTATATCCTGGCGGCGGGATACAAACACTGTGAAGTCATCAGCGAACGCGGAAACCCTGGCCGCAAGGCGGCCAACGAATGGGATACCGCGCAGTGCCGGACTTGTCCCCTCATCCCTAAGCCTGTGCAGGAGGGGCTCCAACGCGAGGACATAGAGAAGAGGAGACAGAGGGCAGCCTTGCCGGACCGAACGCTCGATCACGATCACCCCAGAACGCCTTCCGTTCACCTTCACCACTGCCTGAGGGTTGTGGTACATCATGCTAATCCATCTGCGGAACTCCGGTTTGAATCCGGCAGTCTCCAAAACAGACGCCAAGAACCGATGGTCAACCCTTTCGAAGGCCTTGGACTGATCTAAACTGATTAGCGCGGCTTCGGTGTCGTCTTTTATCCCCTATAGGACCTCGCGAATCAAGTGCAGGTTGTCCTGGATCGATCTTCCCTTCACAGCAAAGGTCTTTTCGAGGCCGATCAGATCACTAATGACAAGCTGTAAACGATTCGCTAAGACCCGGGCCAAAATATTTAACTCTTTGTTAAGCTGAGTTATGGGCCTGTAGTCGTCTAAACCCTCCCAAACATGCCTGCCACCTTTCTTCTGCAATGTGATCACGCCCTTGGTAACGCTACCAGGGATGGCTCCCTGGGCGAACCAATGGTTGAACATATCCGTCAGAATAGGTACAAACATGTGCGACATCCTCAAGTACACTTCGTAGGGTAAACCATCTAGTCCTAGAGACTTGTTGAGGCCGACCTGCTTCAATGCATCACGGACTTCGCATTCAGTAACCACACCCTCGCAGCTAGCCGCTTCAGCCGCCCCAAGGCGGGGGAAGTCGGCGAGATAGCTACGAAACTCCCGGAGCGGGAGATCAGTGCAGCGGGCAAAGCGATCCCGAAAGTGCGCCCGAAAGGCGTCACGTATCTCACGACCAAATCGCAGCAGACGCCCGTCCGGGGTCTTGACAGGTGCGATGTACCGATCGGGGAACATTCGCACTTCTTCTTCACGCGCAGTCGCGTTCGATTTCACAGCTTCGTTGAGAACTCTTTTTAGCCTAGATCTAACTACTGATCCCTTGTAGCGCTCGCTACTCTCACGCTCAAGGTCCCTCCTAGCTAGCTCTACACCTAGGGAGTCCCCCCCAGCCACCACCCGAGAAAGTCTATCATCTATAGATTTTGCCTCCGCGGTCCTCTCTAAATTGAGCTGTCGACCGTACTTGGTGGCGAAATCTCTGATCCTATGCTTAAGAGAAACCCACCACCTATTCCCGGTAACTGCCCCCACTAACGCCCGCTGAATTAGGGATTCTAGCCGATCCCGGAAGTCCCGTATCTCCAGTAAGGAGGTAATGAACTTCCAGTAGCCGGCTAGACTAGGCCTATTAGCTAACCGCAGACTGACTCTAATAAGTTTATGCTCAGTCCACGCTATCAAGTGGAACGTGGGACAACTAACAAAATCACTGTCAGCTCTTCTCACTAACACTCTGTCCAAGTAGGAACCTACTTTGGCAGAGGGCGATCTATCTAGCCACGTCCACATCTCTCGCCCTGGGTGATCAAGACGAAACCTGTCGACGAGGCAGTGACGAGTCACGAAGCCGACAAGGCTGCTTTCACACCTTCCCAATCTGTTAGCTCCCCGCCCGACCTTATCTATCTTGGGATCAAGGATCGCATTCCAATCACCCATTAAGACTTGCCGCTTCGTATCGTCCAGGAACGGCGCCAACCGACGAAAAAAGGAAACCCTCTCCGCAGCGATATTGGACGCATAAACCGCAACCAGACGAAACTTGAAACTTTTCACGGCAACATCGGCCACAACCAACCGGCCCCCGTCACCTGCAAAAACAACGTCAACATCAGCATCAAGGCTGCTCCAACTAGCAAAGAGACCCCAGCGCTGGTGCGGCTGCCGTATGCGGAGAAAATGTTAAAATCGCTTACCAGCACCCGACAGTCGACACCGCAAGTGAAGTGAGTCTCCTGCACTGCAGCCACATTCACTCCGATGATCTTGCGATACAAGCAAGCGCGTACACTTTCTTGAATCCCTCAGTCCCCTCACATTCAAACTGCCAAGGTTTAAAGCCATCAATCCAACTTACCTTAGTCAGTGTCGACTATGGGCTGGAAATCCTCGGGGGTAGGATGCCGACCGCCAGTCTCAAGGAGCCGGTGCCGAGCTCAGTGTTTACTCGGCCATCCCTGGACAGGCCGCAAACATCCAACGGGAACCGCACTTTTAATGACCTGTAAAAGGAGGGATGAACTAAAATGGGGACCCTCCCTGAACAGAATCGTAGACATCTTTTTAATGAGGAGTGCTCCAACTCCGCCAGCTTTACACCCGTGTCAGTCTGACGGGCCGTATCCAAGAACTGCCATACGCCCTTGGTACGGTCGCCAGCTGAACGGATGAAAGTGGTCACCATGGCTGCACTCTTAAAATTTAACGGGTTACTAATTTTCTTCTTGTCTACTTTTTCCAGCTGTTTTAGTATTTTCCGGAGTTGATGGTCTCTCACTGAATCTTGTTCTATAGAGCATAACTCCGTTGCTTTTCTGCATTGGTCTTTGTCGGCACTGTTTGCCGCCTTTGCTAGCTGCCGGGAAGACGTCGTTGAGGGATCTGCTGCTTTTGTTACTGGTGTAGTAATTTGTTCTGGGAACAGTTCTGGTGAAGAGGATGGGCTCAAGGATGGTAGAGATAGAGTTCTGATGAATTTTGGAGATGGCTGCCTCTCCAGGGAGTGGGACCTCGCCACGTGTAAGATTTGGTGCGGACGAGCTTTTGGCAGCTGGCGAAAATGGTGGGATGGTTGAGAATGTTCTTGATCTATTGGTTGAGGAGGTTGGGGAGGCTGTGGTGGCTTTGGTGGTGGCAATGGGGGTTGTGGTGGTTGTAAATATTGTGGGGGTTGTAGGGGCTCAAGGGTAGCATTCTGCAGAATGCAGTATTGAGGGGGAGGCAGTGCCAGAAGTGGCAGAGGAGGTGGCGGTAAAGACAGTGGTAGAAAATGAGGTAGGAGGGGTACATGTCGTGGAACTTGTTGGGGGAGAGACTGTTTTTGGGGGTAAGCGTTGGAGGGGCCTTCTAATGGATCCTCAGGGCAGAGTGGCCCTGAGCATTTTTTCTTAGCAGCTCCCTCCTCGCTATTTCTCCTCCTCTTTAGGTTGATTGCCGTTTCCATTGCTGTCTCTGATGCTTCTTGAGTAGTGGGTACTGTTGTGGGTATTGTTTTGACTTTCGCTTTCCTCCTAGACGAGGCCTTGATTGTTTGGATCGATGGGTGCTCTATAATGTCCCGTGGTATGGGTTCAGTTGTTGATAATGCTGGTGAGTCGGGGTCGGCGTTTTTAGCAGGAGAGGCAGTTGTTTTCTTTGGGGACTTTTTCTTTTTTTTTGGTGACTTCGGTCCAGCCTTCCTCGGGATTTTTGGGGGGCTGGACCTGACCAGACTCTTTTTTTGATGTTTTGCTGCTGGTGATGGCTGTGGTGGTTGTTGCTGTTGTGGTCGTAGTTGCTGTGGTATCCGTGGCAGCTGCAGCATTGGCTGGGTCCTTTTGGGGACAAAACTTTGAAATGTGTCCCAGCTGCTTGCAGCTCCAACAGCGTGGTCTACGTCCCTCCACCACCACCATCATCTGCCTCTCTCTGCTAATGATGGCCTCCGGAATAGCTTGGAAACCCTCCCTATCCAGGCAGATCCGGAACACATGGTCGCCACAGGCCGTCCCGGCGGCTGACCTTAGGAGATTGCTTTCCTCAACTCGTCCAAATTTGCTGAGGAAAGCGGCCAGCACTTCCCCGGTGATAAACGCCGGGACGTTGCACACTGTGACACGAACCCTGCGGGTCCCCATGTACTCCGGTTGCAGCCGGAAGAACTTGGTGGTTATGGTTGTGGATGCTGCTTTCGCTGCCTGTTCTTTGGATGGTAGCAGGACGTCCCAAGTCGCAAAACTTCTGTGACAAAAGTATTGGCAGGGGACGCCTGCTTTCCGGAGAAGGTCCTCAAATCCTTCCTTCTTCAGCCCAACCAGCCGCCTTGTTTTTTGGTCGGTTATTACTAGTGATAATATTCTTGGTTCCAGTTTCTCTATTATCTCCGGTATGGGCAAAATTTCATTACCCTTAAAATACTGGAAATATTTGCCCACCTGGTTTTTTTCGTGGTCTTCCGGTTTTCTTTCCTCTATCTTCCATGGTGTTTTTTCTGGGCTTTTTTCCTTTTGTGCCGGCTGGATTGGACTGTCTGATTCTGAAGGAGTTGGTAGTGACGGTCAGTTTGATCCTATGAGACTAGTTGCTTCCGGCTGCTTAGGGAGGGCTTCTTTTTCATTTTTGTCAGGGTCGTTTAAGGTACGTGAATTCCCCTCCATGATTGCAAAAGCAATCAGGAAGGTGAAAGTCATTTTACAGCCAAGGACCCACTATAACTGGACTAAGTCAGAACTCGTGTAAAAACAAAGACTGACAAAGTCAAGGACCAAAAAGTCACTCAAAATAGGAGTGACAGAAAAGGTGAGAAAGTAAATTTATAAAACTGTGAGAAACGACCGAACAGCAAAAAAAAATTGCAAACTGAAGAGTGACAAAAAGTTAAATTAAAAAGTGAAAAAAGTGATAAAAGTTAGACTGAAGGTCAAACTCAAGTAAAAAGAAAAAATTGGTAAGACGTCAAAAAAAAAATAAGAAAAATAACTAAAATTAGGTCAAATCTAGTCTTACCACAAAAAGTTTTTTGTTTTTTTTCCAAAAGTAAAGTCCAAAAGGCGCATAGATAACACAAAGTAATCTGAAAGAATTCAACTCTGAGCTCAAATGACGTGTGGGCTTATTTTATTTCTTTGTAAATAAATACAAAGAAGGCAAAAGGCTTTAAGGTTTTTGGGGAGGGGAAGGGAGAGGTCTTGCTTTTCTATGTATTCTAAAGGGAGCCGAGCTAGCCACATTCGCCGACCCATTCAACAGTACAATATATAACCATTCACCCTTCATCATGTGCGCAGCACATACCAAAATACCACATTTGCTCTATGATAAAGCCTACTTAAAACCCGTAAGTGGTATATGATTTTTATTTACAAAATATGATTTATGTACAGTGAAGTGATGGGAATGGGAGAAAAACCACAAAAAATATATATACAAGAAAGAAAACAAGGAAAAATTCCCCATTTGGTTTCCCTCCCATCCCCCCGTATATAAGTTTTGGAGGCCGACTGTTTTCCGGGTCAAAAGAAACCAGAAACAAGACGGACCTACCCTAGGTGGGACAGGAATCTTAATCTACAGAGATAAAATAAATAAAGGGTCGGGCGCGGTATGGGTCGATAGATGCAGATAATATGATTTTTTACATATGAATATTCAAGATCTTCAATAAAAGCGGACTGGGATTCGGGTTGAGGTACAAAAATAATAGGGAGGGGGAAGATCTTGAGAAACTAACGACTAGATGACGGGGACAATGACACACAACATACTGCTAACTAGGATACAAGGGGAAAAAACAATTCTACTTACCAGGGGTGGGGTCCCTAAGGACCCGTACCGTAGACGCCATGGGCCGGCAGAGGAGGGAAGGATGACTCCAACATTGCCCCCTTTCGTACGACCAGGCTCGCTGCAGTCACCCACCTTTTGCTAAATGTTATGCGATCCAAGCGTTTTCTATCGCATCTGATTTTGACCCTCAGCTGATGCCGAAAATACAAAACCAGATCACGATGAGAAAAGTTTGCATCGTCATACAATCCCTTGTTTCGCGCCGTCCAAATCACCATTCGGGCTACAGCAAG
Source organism: Sepioteuthis lessoniana (assembly GCA_963585895.1). Taxonomy (NCBI): domain Eukaryota; kingdom Metazoa; phylum Mollusca; class Cephalopoda; order Myopsida; family Loliginidae; genus Sepioteuthis; species Sepioteuthis lessoniana. Next base: position 100,419 of record CAUZXS010005190.1, on the reverse strand, counting down.
GATCGCGAGAAACACCACACGCTTCTCACCGTGAAACGGAGGAAGAACGTTGTCTACGACGTAACCAACGTCGAGCGGCACAAGCTTTTTGGGTTCGATGCGAGCCGTCCACTTCCCGACGTGATCCCAAAACGGGCGGACTCGCTCGCAGTAGTAGAAGGCGTGCTCAGCCGTTTCTTCCAACCCACTGCTGCAGCGAGGGCAATCAGGCAATGTCTGCCAGGCCCGCCTTGTAGTTCAAGTCGCGAAGGGGTAACGCATTCCGTGCAAGTCGCCAGGTGAGCGAGAACTCGGAGTTGTTCAAGAAGCTCGATCCTGGCACCCAATTCCAGTGAGAGCAGATCTCCTCCGCCGTCCAGCCGTGCCGCTCGCTGAGAGGATCAGAAGCAGAACCCACCACTAGCTCCCGATACGGTTCCTTCCGAGGCCATGAAAGGTCACTGGACCCAAGAAGGTTACGAAGGGCCTTTCGGCACTCGCGGACAAACAGTGCTTCGCCCAAAGGCCTACGTCGACCTTCAGCCTTTGGGTCTGAGTTGAGGCGAGGAAAAGTCCGACTCGCCTTTCGTCTCCACACTGAGTCCCCCGTCAAGACACGGCCCAGATATGCAAGTCTTTCAGCAAGCCAGTGGCTCTCCAGATCAGGCATACCCAGACCCCCGTTGCGAGTACGTTGGATACAGACCTGCCTACGGACCATCGGCCTTGCACCTCCCCAGAGCAATCTGGAGAGGGATCGTTGCAGTGCCAACCGATGTGCCTTAGGTAGAGGAAGTACAGCCAATCGGTTAAGGATCAAGGGGAAGACGTACGCGGCGCACGCCTCCACCCTGCCCTTTAAGAACAACCTCCTTGAAAGCCAGATTCCCACCTGAGCATTCACCTTAGCATGTACCTCCGACCAATTTCGCTCCAGTTGGAGATCGGGCCCAAACCACACCCCGAGGATGCGGATGGGTCCGTCACTCCAGCGGAAGGGCCCCGGAAGAGTATTGCTACCCCTCCAAGGACCGAGCCGCAAACCTTCGCTTTTGTCAAAATTGACCTTGGCCCCTGCAATCCGCTCATACTCGACAACCGCCTCTTTCACAGCCTCTATATCCTGGCGTCGGGATACAAAGACTGTGACGTCATCAGCAAACGTGGAAACCCTGGCCGCAAGGCGGCCAACGAATGGGATACCGCGCAGTGCCGGACTTGTCCCCCCATCCCTAAGCCTGCGCAGGAGGGGCTCCAACGCGAGGACATAGAGAAGAGGAGACAGAGGGCAGCCTTGCCGGACCGAACGCTCGATCACGATCACCCCCGAACGCCTTCAATTCACCTGTACCACTGCCTGAGGGTTGTGGTACATCATGCTAATCCATCTGCGGAACTCCGGTTTGAATCCGGCAGTCTCTAAAACAGACGCCAAGAACCGATGGTCAACCCTATCGAAGGCCTTGGACTGATCTAAACTGATCAGCGCGGATTTGGTGTCGTCTTTTATCCCCTCTAGGACCTCGCGAATCAAGTGCAGGTTGTCCTGGATCGATCTTCCCTTCACAGCAAAGGTCTGCTCGGGGCCGATCAGATCGCTAATGACAAGCTGTAAACGATTCGCTAAGACCCGGGCCAAAATCTTTAACTCTGTGTTAAGCAGAGTTATGGGCCTGTAATCATCTAAACCCTCCCAAATATGCCTGCCACCTTTCTTCAGCAATGTGATCACGCCCTTGGTAACGCTACCAGGGATGGCTCCCTGGACGAACCAATGGTTGAACATATCCGTCAGAATAGGTACAAACATGTGCGACATCCTCAAGTACACTTCGTAGGGCAAACCATCTAGTCCCGGCGACTTGTTGAGGCCGACCTGCTTCAACGCGTCACGGACTTCGCATTCAGTAACCACACCCTCGCAGCTAGCCGCTTCAGCCGTCCCAAGGCGGGGGAAGTCGGCGAGATAGCTACGAAACTTCCCGGTGAACCAAGATAGGGACCCTCCCTGCACAAAAAGGTAATACATTTCTTTAGTGAGGAGTGCTCCAACTCCGCCAACTTCATGCCCGTATCAGTCTGACAGACCGTACTCAAGAACTTCCACACGCCCTTGGTACGGTCGCCAGCTGACCGGACAAAAGTGGTCACCATGGCTGCACTCCTAAAGTTCGAAGGGTTGGCAATGTTCTTGTTGTTTATTTTTTCCAGGTTGAGCAGCGGCTTTATTGCCTTCCGGAGCTGGAAGTCCCCAACTGCTTCCAGCTCCACCGAGCACAAAGCCGCTGCCCGCTGCATTTGTTCAATTGAAAGTTCATCCCCCTGCCGATTTGGTTTCTTTTTTCCGGCAGGAGGATCAGGTTTTCTTTTGGGTGACGGGATTGCAGGGAATAAGTCTTGGGATGAAAACTCTGAAGGACTGAGGGAGGGAAGGGATGGGGTTCGAGCTAAGCTCGAGGGCTGTGCCCTTTCTGCCGACTGTGATCTAGGCAGGAGGATTTTGTAAGGGCGGTGGTGTTTATGGAGGAAATGTTCCTGTTGTGGTGAGAGGGGTGAAAGGGGTGGCCATTCGTTGGGGAGGTGACTGTAGAGTTATTTTTGGAGGGGGGAAGGTTGGTGGAGGTAGTGTTGATGTTGATGGTATCGCTGGAGGAGGTAGCTGTGGTTGTGGTTTTGTTTGGTGGGAAGGGCCTGCCTCGGGCTGGGGTTTATCTGGGCACAATTTTTTTGCTGCCCCTTCCCCACTGTCCCTTCTTATAAAATTAGTACTTGTTTCCATTTCCTCCTGGCTTACTGCTTTTTTCTTTTTTAATTTTTTTGTTGCCGTTGGGGATACTGAAGATACTGACGATGCTGGTGTCTTTAAAGTTGCTGGTGTCTCTATATCTTTTGGTGAAGTTACTGTTGCTTTTGTTGGTGCTTTTGTTGGTACTTTTGTTGGTGTTGATTCCGGTGTAACTGATGGTTCTGTTGTTGTTGCTGCTGGTAATGGAGTCTTGGTTTGTTTTTGAGGAGGGGATGAAATTGGGCTTTTTCCCCCTGTTTGGGGGATCCCCTCCTCTTCCGGGTCACCTCGGACCAGCCCTCTTGATCATTTGTTTTGGGCTGACCCGGGTCCTGGGCCTCCACTGTCTTACTGATGGTGGTGGTGGTGGCTGTTGAAGCTGTTGTTGTTGTTACTACATTTCCTGGCTTCTCGGGGCAAAACTTTGCTATGAGGCCTCTTGTTTTACAGGACCAACATCTTGGTCTTCGCCCCTCCACCATTACAATCATCTGCCGGTCCCCACTGATTAGGGTCTCGGGGATGGCTTTGAAGCCATCCCTCGTCAGGCACAGCCGGAAGGTGTAATCCCCGTAGGCTGTCCCGGCCGGGGATCTGAGGAGGTGAAACTCCTCTACTTGGCCGTATGCGCTTAAATAAGCGGACAACACCTCCCCAGTGATATGGGCCGGGACGTTACAAATGGTGACACCTAGCCTACGGGTTCCCTTATATTCCGGCTGCAACCTGAAATGTTTGGTCATTTTTTGCTTGCCGCAAATTTAGCTGCTAGATCTTCTGTCGGAAGCAGGACATCCCATGTCGCAAAACTTTTACGACAGAAGTACTGGCATGGGATGCCTGCCTTCCGCAACAGCTCCTCAAACGTCTCCTTCTTAAGCCCCACTAACCTCTTGGTCTTCAAATCCGAAATGACCAGCGAGAGGATCCTGGGCGTGAGTTTTTCTACTAATTCAGGTATGGGTAGAATTTCATTACCCTTAAAGTACTTTGAGTACTTTTCTATCCTGTCTTTTTCATAATCCGCAGGACCTCTCTGCTGGCCCTTCCAGGTTGTGGGGCTCTTTTGTGCTGGCTGTATGGGGCTGTCTTGAGTTCCTTGTGAGTCTTGAGCATCAGTGGGGACCGGCAGCGAAGGCCAATTTGCCCCTATGAGGCTTTCTTGTGAGGGTTCTTCTTTAGCTTGTTCCTTTTTGGGGGTAGAACCCTCCATGGCTGCAGAAGGGATTGCGGCCAGGAGGGTAAAACTTTAGCCTCCACCTGTTGCAAGTGTGGAGGGGGGTTCTACTGTTTAAAAGAAGAATTAAAATTAAACTTTAGACACGTCAAAAAGAAAATTACTAAAGATCAGAATCAGTAGAAACCCCTGTAAAAAGACACAAAAAATGTTGGTAAAAATAAATAGTCCGACCACAAGAGATAGGGTTGACTGTCGGAAAAATAAAGATACAAGTGACAAAAACAAGTCGGACGAAAACGAAAACGTCACAAGTAATTCTCGGGCAAGGCTTGAGAAAAAAAAAAGAAAAGAAATAAAATTAAAGTTAAACAAAGAAAAAAAAATCAAGTCTTACCGAGATAACAACGTTTTTTAACTTGTAACAATAACAATAACAATATTAATTCAGGAAATAGCGACGTGTTAATGACGTGTGGGCTTATCGCCAGACTAATCTCCACAACTGCCACAATGGCAGATGGAACAGCTCATTATGCTGAAAAGGTAGGTGATACCCACTCCGCCCAGATTTTTTTTTGATATTCTGGACCAGCTTTTCTTTGTGAATTTTTAGTATTTTTTTCTTTTTGGGTCAATTATGAATTGTGGAGGGGCTTTCTGCTTTCTTTTCCCTCTAGCTTCTTGTTCAGCTTGAGGCATTTGTAGGTTGAATGTATCGTAAAGATCTTGTAGATTATCCTCTTCAATATGTGGGCTTTTTGTTGGTTCATCTGTGATACGTTTTTGTAGTTGATTTACGTGTCTTTTGTCGATGAACTTTTTCCCTTGTACGGTGTAAATCATGTTTCTGATACGCTCCTTAATAATTCCAGGTTCCCAGGTAGTCGTATTATTTTTGTAATTTTTGTAAAATAGTTTATCATTTTTATTAAATTTCCTTTTAGGAACAAGGATGGCTATGACACATTCATTTAAGTGTCAAGGAGTTGGCTGGTGAAATTAATTAAATGAAATTAGTTAATTTTATTAAATCATGATAATAAGTATTTTATTAAAAATAAATTCATTTTGGGTGTCCAAGTATTTTTTGAGAATCGTGTATAAAATAAACACCAAGTGATTAAGTACAAAAAAGTTTGAGATCCGATCAAAACTTGTTGACCTATAAATCTGTTCCCAAAAAATAAACATCGCATACCTGCAAAAGCTGTCAAAAGAGTCATCGGATTTCAAAGCATAAACAAAAAAATGTATTTTTAAAATGGCGGACAATTTTGGTTGGTGTCACCAAGTTTGGTACAAGGCCTTGAATCACTAAATCATTGGTCAACCATCCACAGGACTCCTCCTTGTAGCCCCTCATGATGATTGTGGCTGATTGGCCGATTGTCTAAACCAATCAGGGACAAACCGGGGTGGGGAATTGTTAGGGTGATAGCCATTGGTCGGCAGTCCCCATTGGCTGACCTATCAGAAACTGATTATTCGGGATTCGGGCCCATAAATAGAGGATACCCAAAGCGAAAAATCGAGTTGGTTCAGGAATTCGCCGCTTAAAGAATCAAATCCGTTGCCATTGCATTCGCCATTTTGACTGCCTAATTGCAGTTAAAACTCCGCCAGTCAACTACTTTCACCCCCAGTTCGCGGTGTTTGATGAAAAATTATTTAAACAACTGTGTAAATAAACGTTTGTTACTGTTTATAACAAACGCTTTTTTTTTTCGTAATCTTTCTAAATTTGCTTGGCAACTTTTCTTCTCTCCAACACGAATTCCAACCTTCATCGACTGGACCACATCCATCTTCTCTTTCCTCGGATCTGAAAGCAACGTGGGCGTGAAAAGAAACAGAAAGACCAGTCGACACAAGTGGTAATCACGAGACCAGCGGCCAACTAGGTGTCGTGAAGCTATAGTACCACATGACAGGGATGTGGCTTTTCTTGCTAGGAATAAGTTTATCAAATACAGATTTGGTTCTTCTAGCAAACATGCTTTCTGCAGGTAATAGAGTTGATGGTGCTGACTTATTCGGAATTATCCGATATACTTGAAGAAAAAGTTGAAGGGCTTTATTAGTCGGAGTTCCTATTGCTTTCTTTAACGCTCTTTTTAGCGTATCCACAAATCTCTCGGCTTGGCCGTTTGATCGTGGGTGGTAAGGAGGTATTCTTATGTGTTCAACTTGGAATGTTGCACAGAAATGTTCAAACTCCTTAGATGTAAATTACGTCTCGTTGTCGCTAACTATTGTATCTACTACACCGTATCTTGCTAACAGTTCATGTAACCTGTTTACTGTGTTTGTTGATGTTGGTCTTTTCCTTTGGAACCCTTCTGGCCATTTAGAATGGCTGTTTACTACTACTAAGTAATACCATTTATCAATTGGACCTGTGTGTCCTCGACCATGGTCTATCTGTTTTGGGCCAGGGTTCTTGCGAGGTTGGCGGAGACTTTGCTGCTAGGATACATCCTTTGCATTTACTGACCATATCAGTGACATCGGAGTCCATACCTGGCCAAAAAACGTAAGAACGCATAAGGCTCTTCATTCGATTAATCCCTTGGTGACCAGTGTGGAAATCTTTTTTGAAGAGTTTTTCGTATTACGACTCCCTCACTGTATAATAATACGTGATCACATAGTGAATAAGTCTCCTCAACTTTTGTGTTTTTCTTTAATAGCTTCGCTTTTATTTCTCTAATAAACTTGTCTCTTACTGCTTCTCTTTTTATTTCCTTAAGAGATACCGGTAGTTCTCTAATTGTGCTGTTTAGTGTATTTTCTACCTCATTTTCAGACCTGAGGGCTGCTATAACTGTGTCTTCAAATGTTTCTGCTGACCTAGGAATGAGTCTAGATAATCCATCTGCGTGCCCTATCTTATTCGTGGATCTGAAAATCATAGTTTAATAGGATGGTTCCCCATCGAAGCAGTCTGTTGGCTGTATATGTTGGAAGTCCTTTTTTGGAACCAAAAATAGTTACTAGTGGTTTGTGGTCTATTTGCAATGTAAACCGACGTCCATGAATGTATCTGTTGAATTTTGTGACTGTGAATATTATGGCTAGAGCGTGTTTTTCAATTTGTGAATAATTGCGCTCTGCTGGAATTAACGATCTGCTTGCATATGCTATGGGTCTGACTTTCCCATCTTTCCACTTGTGTAATATACATGCTCCTACGTTGTGTGTACTGGCGTCGCTAGCTACGATTATGTCAAGATTAGGGTCGAAGTGTGTTAAGAATAAGTCAGATGTTAGTTTATTTTTTATTTCGCGAAATGCTTGTTCGCATTCTTTTGTCCAAATCCACTTCTTTTCTTTACGTAGCAGTTCGTTAAGCGGTGCCCTTAAGTTATGTAAATTAGGGATAAAATCCTGATAGTATCTTACTAAACCTAAGAAGCTTTGTTGTGTTTTCACATTTTTTGGATTAGGCATGTCTTTGATTGCCACGGCCCGACTTTTGTCTGGTTTCTTGCCGTCCTTATTTATTACATGTCCTAAGAATTTAATTTCTTCTAGTAGGAAGTCGCATTTATTTTCTTTGATCTTCAGCCCATACTTCCTGATTAGCTCAAAAATTTTCTTTTGAAAACTTTTGTGTTCTTCTATGGTATTACTTTTAACTAGAATATCGTCCAGATATGCAGCTGCGAAATATAGCCCGGCTAACATAGTGTCCATGATTTGTTGGAACACTGCCGGTGCAGTCTTAACGCCAAAGGGTAAGCGTTGGTACTTGAACAAACCTCTATGAGTACTAATACTGAGTAATTTCGAGCTTTCGTCGTCTGTTGGTATTTGAAGATAAGCCTCGCTAAGATCAATTTTCGAGAAGTATCGACTGCCATTTAGTTTCGTAAATATTTCTTCTGGACTAGGTAGCGGATAATGGTGATCTTCTATTGCGCTGTTTAACCTTGTGGAAAAATCGGCACTGACGCGTATTTTTCCTGATTTTTTTCTTTTCGTATACTACAGGAGCTGCCCAGTCGCTATAGTCGACTCTTAATAGTACTCCGCACTGTGTTAATCTTCCTCGTTCTTTCTCAATTTTGTCTATAGCAGTGAAAACAATGCTTCGTTTTTTTCTGAAGACTGGTTGTGCATTCTTTTTTAATCTAATTTTTGCAGTCATTTTTGTACATCTAACCAAACCTTCTGAAAAGACCTCAGGAAAGGTTTTCTTTATTTCCTCCTTTATGATTTGAGAGTCGTCTTTATATTCTTTTATTTTGTTACAGAAATGATATTGGTAGCTCCCATAAGTTAGATTTCGTGATAGCATCTGTTCCAAATAAATTGTTAGTGTTTCGCATCACGATTATTCTCATTTTATTTATTTTATTATTAAAATGTATGTTTAGCCAACCTTCGCTAACAAAATTTATTTTTTTGCCTGTCACGATTCTGGCGATTTTGTTGGACTTAAGGAGTGTTGGTTTCCCAATATTTTTCCAAGTCTGAGTGTTTATGATAGAGATGTCTGAGCCCGACTCGAGTTGCAATTTTTACCTTTTTGTTTTGGATTTTTACATAAAGGTATTTCCTGATATTTTGTTCTTGATTATTGAATTGGGTACTTTTAAGTCGACTTTAATTTTTTTACAGCACGACATTTTATGTCCCTTTCTGTTGCAGTTTCTACAAATTTTGTACTTGTACGTGCAGTCCTTGTACCAGTGGAATTGTCCACATCCATAGCATGCGCTAGGAGGGGGTTATTCTTCACGGTTTTTATTTGTACTTGAGGGGGGCTTCCAATTTCGTCTTGGCAATGGTGAATTTTTTCTATAATGTTTTTTATTTGTACTTGCGGGGGACTTCCAAATTCGTCTGACGTTTGCTATCCCCGCTTCTTCAATTTTTGTGAGTCTTGCTTTATATCAACATGTTGTTGGCAATAATCTGCCAATTATTGAAGCGACATATTTTGTTCATTCTCTAGCTTCGTAAGAATTCGTCTACGCATATCGCTATCTTTTCTTGAAACTAGGCCTAGTAAAAAAATGAAACATTTGAAATTGTCGGCTGTCAGTTCTGATAGGCGGAAGTCGTCGCAAGTTTTATTAATAACTGATGCGTACGTCGTAAAGTCTTCCGATTCATTCTTTTGGATATTTAAGCATTTGCATCTTTTGTGGAATAAGGACAATCTCGGGTTAAATAATTCTTTTAGAAGCTCGATTGTTTCATTAAATTTTAAGTCTTGCGTTTTCTTGGGTAAAATGAAGTCGATGAACTTATTATCTTCGTTAGTCCCAAGTTTTGAAAGTAAGAGTCTAATTTTTTCTCATCGGTCCATGTTTGACAATCGATATCGAAGAAATCTTGGTACTTTTGGTAGAAGCATTCAAAAGTATGATCTTCCTCGGGATTGTAGTTGAAAGTTTCGATGGTGGACCAAATTGTATTTTGCGAGCAGAATTTTTCGTCAGACATGTTTTCTTTAGTTAGAATAGCCTTATGGATCAGTTCTGAAATTTATAGCTGTTTTTTGTCATTGTCTTGTTTTAATTCCAAAATTTGTTGTTGCAATTTCTCTTGTTGTTCCTTTTGGGATTGTATTTGAAATTTAATAAGTTCGAGGATTGACGATTGGAATTGTTCCATATTTTTTGCAAGAAGAGAAAAAAATGTGTGGGTTTTTCTCTTTGAGGAGGGTCAAAGAAACATTTTTTCTTTAGCCACGTAATTTTAGCACGGAGAATGAATCTTACAAATAAAAAGTTTAACTTACAGATTCCGGCAATAACATTATGTCTGTATTTTTAATCATCGGGTTTTTTTTTGGGGTTTTTTTTTTTTTTTTTTTGTTATGTGACAATTTTTTTTTGTTCCTGTTTCGTCACCGTTATTTTACGGGTTCAATTTTCCTCGTCAGCACTGTTAGCCTATGACGGTGGTTTTATTTGTCCAAGTGATTTTGAGAATCTCAGTCGTCAATTATCATTGTTTTTTTTCTTTTTTCGCTGTGTTTGAATTCGCAATTCGTCTCCAAACTTGTTGAGTGGGACGATAGAATGTTTGTGTGCTGAGTTCGGTTCCTTGTGGCCAGACTGTTGCAAGGTGAATGAATTTTTGTTGCTACGTGTTCGAATCTTCGTCACCAAGCTGTTGTAAGCGAACAGATTGGGTTGCTGCCTGTGTTCGAATATTCGTCGCCAAACTGTTGTAGGCGAACGGATTTTGTTGCTGCGTGTGTTCGAATCTTTGTCGCCAAACTGTTGTGTTCTGGTTAGTGAACACAAGTAGTAGTAATAATAAGACAAACCACGATATGTGAGGAAATAGTTATATTTACAGGAAAGAATATTTACAAGAGAGGGACTGTTAGTAATAAGAACATAGGATTAGTGATAGAGTAATGATATACTTCAACAATAGGAACAGCTCTTCTGGTCTGACTTGTAGACTTATTCAGACTGATCTCCGCTAGATTGTTGAATGGGTCGGCGAATGTGGCTAGCTAGGTCCCCTTATTAAAAACATAGTTAATGCAAGACCGCACCCTTCCCCTTCCCCCCAAAACTTAAGGGCTTGTGCCTTCCTGTAATTAACAGGAAATAAACAGACTGATCTCCGCTACTGCCATATATGGCAGATGGAACAGCTCATTATGCTGAAAAGCTAGGTGATACCCAACAATAGGATCCCTTCCTCCAACAAAGAATGCTCTATTTTTTAAACAAAGCTACAGCCGGTGGTGAGGCTCTAATTCTGGGCTCTGAAGAATGTGAGTCACTCCTTTTTTTCCATTACTCCCAGCGCAACTCAGATCCAGAGTGATAGTTGGTTGGTTGTTTGGGTTTTATGGCATATCAACATTTGTAGGTTATTTAATGCCAAATCCATTTTAAAACAAATAACCAGTTCTGTTCCAAACAATTCAGTTCAGCATAAGTACACAGTTTAATTGTCAAATACATTTCTATTTCAAGCTGTTCTGTTCATTCAAAGTGTTCTAATTCAGTTAATTCAGTTTACATTAATTTTGTTTACACTGCTAAATGTCAAAACAGATCTATATTAAACAATCTAGTTTAGCGTAAGTAGTTTCAAAGTCAAAAACGGTTTCGTTTCAAACAATTCAGTTTAGCATAAGTACGCAATATAAATGTAAGTACACGGTTTAATTATCAAATACATTTCTACTTTAAGCTATTCAGTTTAGTCAAACAGTTCTAATTCAAACAATTCAGTTCAGTATAAGTACGCAGTTTAGTTCTATTTAACCCATACATCAGGTATTACCACTCCGAGTCAGAGCAACGGCAATGAACAGGTACTCTGCATTCCCCAAAGTTCTTGCATTAATGGAGCCTCACCATCAGATTGTTTAGTGTCATAATCTGGACATTCGTTGGGGGGATCTTTCAGAGAAGCAGTCGGTGTATTCTATAGCCCCAGCCGACTGGGCAACCGGAGTGATAGTACCTCTTAAAGTCCTATCTGTGGCACAAATATATCTGATAGATTTTAGATGACGCTTAGAATGTTTTTAACAACATTAACACATTGGCTCAAAAACATCGATATTGTAACTAAGTGTGAAGGGTTTATCGGGTTAAAGAGATTTTTAACTATATTTAATGGCTGACAAATTATTGTATTTGATCGGAATACCTAAAACCATATGACTGTGTATAGATTTGTAAGTATTAGACAAGAATAATAACTCATCTCTATTTAAAGGCTTATGAATTATTAATTTTCGATTGGAAGAGTTAACTAAACATATATAATTGTTTGCAATTTATAATTATTGAATGAGGAGTTACTTAAAATCATATAACTGTGTGAATTTTTTTACTAGAAATAACTGTTTAAAGCCACCATTGTTTACAAATTATCATTTTTTTTATTCCTCCCGATTTTTTTTTTCAACAGGAGGATTTTCATAGAAATTTGAATGACAACTTTTCTCATGACGTAAAACTGTTCTAGGTATTCTAATTTTAACAGTTCTGTGATAATTTTCCTCTGATCTCCTGTTCTTTTGTTCCAAGGGTGCCACCTACAATAGGTATCACCGTCAACTTCATGTGTTACATATTATTCTGCTCTCTGGTAGGATCCAGGTATTTGCCAATCTTTCCGCTTTCTTATATTTTCGTTGTATTTCCACGAGATGATATGGTTTTATTCTTTGTTACTTAACATTATATCTTCAAGCTGTGATTAGGGGTTCGTTCTTACTTGAAAGTTCCAGAGCATATGTTGCATTTTATCATAGAAAACAAAGTCTTCTTTGTAAGCATGGCCACACTTTAGTTTTTTTGTACCAAACACCTTTTCCACTCAGATATGCCTACCCTAGTTTCTTTTTTGTACCAATTTGCTGTTTTTATTTTATACCCTGTTTGTCTTATTTGTCGGTATGGCCAGCCTGTAGTTTCTTCTCTGGTATTCTTTTTTTTCTTGCCAGTTAGCTAGTTTTACTTGATGTCTTTTTTATCTTCTCTGCCAGCATAGCTGCCATTTAGATTCTTCCACAGATCACATTTTCACTTTCATACTCTGGAGTTCTTTTTGTGCCAGTTTGCTGTTTTTAATTGATGTCTTCTTTGTCTTGTTGGTAAGCATGGGCTTGCCATTAGTCTCTTGCACTTATATTTCCAAATCGGATATGCCTATCCTAGAGCTCTTTTTATGACAATCTGATGTTTTAATTTCATGTCTTGTTTGTCTTGTTTCTCAACATGGCCAGCCTTCAGTTTCTTACACCAATCACATTTCCCACTCAGACGTGCATACCCTGGTGTTTGTACCAGTTTGTTGTTTTCATATGATGTAATGATTTCTTGTTTGTCAGCACAGCTAGCGTTTAGTTTCTTTCACGTAGACATTCCTACCCTAGTGTTCTTTTGGTGCCAGTATATTGTTTTCGTTTGGTTTGGTTTGTTGGGTTTTATGGCATATCAACCTTTGTAGGTTATTTAACGCCAAATCCATTTTTATGTAAATAATCTGTTCTATTTAAAACAATTCAGTTTAGCATAAGTACAGAGTTTAATTGAGAAAAACATTTCCATTTCAAACTATTCAAGCAGTTATATGTAACAATTCAGTTAAGTGTAAATAAAGTTTTAATGTCGAAAAACAGTTCTATTTCAAATAATTCAGTTAAGCATAAGCACGCAGTTTAAATGTAAGTACGGTTTAATTGTCAAAACATTTCTATTTCAAGCTCTTCAGTTTAGTCAAACAATTCATTTTAGCATAAGTATGCTGTTAGTTCTATTTAACCCATAGATAGGGCCCTATCAGGTGCTACCATACCGGGCCAGAGTGGACCTGAGAGCAATGGCAATGAAGAGGTACTACAGCCCCAGTTGACTGGGCAATACACAGACTTAAATGTCAAACAGTTTTATTTCAGATAATTCAGTTTAGCATAAGTACACAGTTTAGACGTTAAAAACAGTTCTATTCCGAGCAATTCAGTTCAGAACTAGTACGCAGTTCCAACGTCAATGTTCTATTTTAAACAATTCAGTTTAGCATAAATACGCAGTTTAAATGCAGAAATCAGTATAGTGAAAGAAGCACGGTTTAGTTCTAGATTCAACCCTTATCAGATGCCACCACTCCGGGTCAGAGTGGACCTGGGAGCGATGGCAATGAAGGGGTACTCCGCATTCCCCAAAGCTCCAGCATTACTGGAACCTCACCATCAAACTGTTTAGTATCATATCCAGGACACTCGTTGGGGGGGGGTTCTTACCCCTCTGTAGAGAAGCAGTCAGTGTATTCTACAGCCCCAGCCGACTGGGCTATATTGTTTTCAATAGATGTAATGATGCCTTGTTTGTAATAATGGCCAGCCTTTAGTTTCTAGCACGTATCAAATTTCCAACTCAGACATGCCTAATACAGTGTTCTTATTGTTTTACTTTGATGTTTTCATTTGATGTCTTGTTTGTCTTGCTTGTCAGCATGACCAGCCTTTAGTTTCTTGCACGTATCACATTTCCCATTCTGACATGCCTCCCCGAGTGTTGTTTTTTACAAGTTTACTCCTTTTAATTAATGTCTTCTTTATCTTTTTTGTCAGCATAGCCAGCCTTTGATTTATTGCATAGATCACAATTTATACTCACACATGCCTACCCTAGTGTTCATTATGTTGCCAGTTTGCGGTTTCACTGGACGCCTTGTTCGTCTTATTTGTCAGCATAGCCAGCTTGTTGTTTCTTGCACGTATCACATTTCCTAGTCAGATATGCCTACAGGTGTTATATTTTACCACTTTGATGTTTTCAATAAAGTCTTGTTTTTCTTGCTTCTCAGTATGGCCGGCGTTTAGTTTCTAGCACCGATCGCATTTCCCACTCAGACATGGCTGTCCTAGTGTTCTTTTTGTGCAAGTTTTCTGTTTTCACTAGATGTCTTCTTTGTCAGCATTGCCTGCATTTACCCCCGGCATGTATCACATTTCCCTCTCAGTAATTCCTACCCTAGTGTTCTTTTTGTGCCGCTTTGATGTTTTCACTTGACGTCTTTTTGATCTTCTTTCTCAGCATGGTCAGCTTTTAGTTTCTTGTACGCATCACATTTCCCGCTCAGACATGCTTACTCTCGTGTTCATTATCTACAAGTTTGTTGTTTTCACATGATGTTCGCTTTGTCTTTTTTGTAAGCATAGCCACCCTTAAGTTTCTTGCACGGATCACATTTCCCACTAAGACATGCCGACCTAGTGTTGTTCTTGTACAAGTTTGCTGTTATAATTGATACATTGTTTATCTTGTTTGTCGATATGGCCAGCCAAATGTTTCTTGAATGTATGATATTTCACACTATGACATGCCACTCCTAGTGTTCTTTTAGTACCATTTTGATGTTTTATCTTGATTTCCTGTTTGTCTTATTTGTCTGTATGGCCAGTCTTTCATTTCTTGTGCATATCATTTTCCCGCCCTTTTGTGCCTCTTTGATATTTTCATTAATGTCTCGATTGTCTTGTTTCTCAGCAAAGCCAGTATTTAGTTTCTTGCACGGATCAGATTTCCCACTTTGATATACCTACTCTATAGTTCTCTTTCTGCATGTTCGTTGTTTTCACTTATTGTCTTGTCTTGTTGTCAGTATGGCCAGCATGTTGATTCTTGCACATACTACTACTCTGATATGCCTACCAAACTGTTTTTTGAGCAATTCTAATTTTTATCTTGATGTCGTTTTTCTTGTTTGTTAGCATGAGCAGCGTTTACTTTCTTGCAGAGATCACATTTCCCACTCAGACATGATTGTCCTAGTGTTATTTGTGTGCCTTTCACTGTTTACACTCGATGACTTGTTTGTCTTATTTGTCAGCATGCCCAGCCTTTAGTTCCTGGTACGTATCGTATTACCCACTCAGACATACGTTCACTAGTGTCCCTTTTTCGCCAGGTTGCTGATTTCAATTTATGTCATGTTTATCTTTTTGCGAGCATTATACATTGGCCCAGCGGTTAGAGTGTTCGCCAATGGCCCGGGAGACCTGGGTTCAATCCCAGGTCGAGTCATACCAAAGACTTTAAAAATGGAACTTGATACCACCTTGCTTAACACTCAGCATTATAAGGTACGGTTCAAGGGTAAAGTGGAGCAATCCAGGGAATGGAGTAGCGCCCTCCCCTACACCTTGGTGTAGTAGCTATCGAAAAGGGAGCCTTCGGGTCACCCTCGACTATGGTCGCTAACTTTACTTTACTTACTATACCCTTTAGTCTCTTTCACGGATCACATTTCACACTGACATACCTGCACTAGTGTTCATTTTGTGCCACTCTGATGTTTTCGTTAATGTCTTGATTGTCTTGTTTGCCACCCTGGCCAGGGTTTAGTTTCCTGCACAGATCACATTTCTCACTCAGACATGCCTACTCTGGTGTTCTTTTTGGGCCACTTTGATGTTTTCACACAATGTCTTTTTTGTCGGAATAGCCTGCCTTTAATTTCTTGCACGTTTCACATTTCACTATCAGACATGCCTACCCTAGTGTTCTTTTTCTCTCTGATTACTGTTTTCAATTGATATATTTTTGTCTTCTTTGTCAGTATGGCCCGTATCACATTCCAAACTCAGCCATGTCAACTCTCGTGTTCTTTTTCTGATAGTTTGTTCTTTTGACTTAATGTCTTGTTTTTCTTATTTTTCTGCCTAACCAGCTTTTAGTTTCTTGCACGGAACGCATTTCTGAATCAGACATGTTTATCCTAGTAATTTTTTTGTTTGCAAGTTTCACATTTTTCACATTTGCTATTTTCACAAGATGTCTTCTTTGTCTTGTTTATTAGTATTGCCACACTTTACCTTCTGGCATGGAACAATTTTCTTACACAGCCATGCTTACCTTGTTTTTTGTGTCATTTTGCTGTTTTCTTGCATGTTTCACATTTCCAACTCAGACATACCTACCCTAGTGTTCATTTTGTGCCACTTTGATGTTTTCATTAACATCTACTTTGTTTTATTTGTCACCCAGGTCAGGATTTTGCTTCTTGCGCGGGTCACATTTCCTACTCAGACATGTCTACCCAAATGTTCTTTTTTCGCTAGTTCACTGTTTTCACTTGATGATTTGTTTGTCTTGTTTATCAGTATGGCCAGCGTTTAGTTTTTTGTACGTATCCAATTTTTTACTCAGACATGCCAACCCTAGAGTTCTTTTTCTGCCAGATTGCTTTTTTTACTTTATGTCTTTTTTGTCTTTTTTGTCAGCATGGCCATCGTTTAGTTCCTTGCACGTATCACTGTTCACACTCAGTCATGCCAACCCTAGTGTTCTTTTTATGACAGTTTCCTCTTTTTACTTGATGTCTTGTTTGTCTTGTTTGTCATCATGGCCAGCCTTTACTTTTTTTCACGGATCACATTTAATACTCAGTCATACCTGCTCTAGTGTTCTTTTTGTGCCACTATGATGTTTTCATTCGATGTCTTGTTTGTCAGCTTGGGCATCCCTTAGTTGTCACATTAGTTGTCACATTTCCCTCTCAGACATGCCTACTCTAGTGTCCTTTTATGCTAATGTGCTGTTACCAGTCCAGCCATTAATTTTTTTGCACCTATCATATTTCCTACACTAACATGCCTACCCAAGTGTTCTGTTTGTATCACTTTGCTGTTTTCATTTGATGTCATATTTGTCTTGTTTGTCAGCATTGCCAGCCTTTAGTTTCTTGCATGCACATATCACATTTCCCACTCAAACATGACTACCCTTGCGTTCTTTTTCTGCTACTCTCCTGTTTTTACTTGATGTCTCGTTTGTCTTGTTTGTCAGTATAGCCACCCTTTAGTTATTTGCAAGTATCATATTTCCCACAGTGAGATGTCAACTCCAGTGGGTTTTTTTGACAGTTTTCTGTTTTAAATTGATGCCTTGTTTTTCTTATTTTTCTGCCTGGTCAGCTTTTAGCTTCTTGCACGGAACACATTTCCCAATCAGATATGCTTTTTCCCTTGTGTTTTTTTTTTTTGTTTTTTTTTTTTGTCAGTTTGCTATTTTCACATGATGTCTTCTTTGTCTTGTTTATTAGCATTGCCACACTTTACCTTCTTGCGTGGAACAATTTTCCCTCACAGCCTTGCTTACCCTTGTCTTTTTTCGTGCCAGTTTACTGTTTTCTTGCAATTATCACGTTTCCCACTCTGACATACCTACGCTAGTGTTTTTTGTTTTTTGTTGTTGTTTTTTGTGGCAGTTTGCCGTTTTCAATTTATGTCTTCTTTGTCTTATTTATCAGCATGTCCAGCCTTTAACTTCTGGCTCGGATCCCATTTCCCAATCAGTCATGTCATCTTTAAGGTTCTATTTGTTTCAGTGCTCTGTTTTAAATTGTTTTGTTTGTCTTGTTTGTCAGCATGTTCAGCCTTTAGTTTCTAGCACGTATCACATTTCCCGCTTAAACATGCTTACGATAGTGTCTTTCTTCCACGTATCATATTTCCTACTCAGACATGCCTACCCTAGTTTTCTTTTTGTTCCATTTTGCTATTTTCATTTGATGAGTTGTTTTTCTTGTTTGTCAGCATGGCCTGCCTCTAGTTTCTTGCACGGATCACATTTCCCACTCAACTATGCCTACTCTAGTGTTCTTTTTGTGCCAGTTTGCCGTTTTCTCTTGATATTTATTAACCGTTGTATTTCTGATCTCATATAACAAGTACTTCCATTTTTCTGCTTATTATCATTTTTGATACATGATTAGTTCTTATGGCATTATTTTGTGCGTCTGGTAAATAATATTTGTTTTCTTACAACAGGCTTTTCTCTTATTAGCCCTATTTAGGTAATTTCATGTGCAGTCTGTGTCTTAAAGTATCCATACAGTTGGGTTTTTTTTCCTTTTTTTTCCAAGATTTTTATTGTTACTTTTCTGTTCCTCATAAAGTTAGTTTTAATCATATTGCTACCGTATTCGGGCTCAGGAATAGTTGCCTGAAACCATATTATTTTCTAAAGACAATTAATGGCATTAAATGATGTAATAGGAGTTGGAAAACAAACCAACCAGCAAAATAATTCGAGTCGAGGCAAAAAAATTACCCTGACTGAATCATTTTTTTTGTTAATCCTAAAATTAAAAATTTCAATGAAAATGTGTGCACAACTGAGAAACCTTTTTAATAACGAAGTGAAATCCACAGGGCTAGATTGATTTCAGTGCCAATTCTCAATATTTTTCAGAAGTTTTGATACGTTGTGAATGTTTACCGTCATATTTTCTAAAGAAACCTATATCAAGTGTAAGATTGAAGTTCTTCGAGAACATTCAAAGAAACTTGACAGCGCAGTTTTACTCTTTATCAAAAGAAAAGCTGAAACCAATAGAAGACTAGCTTTCATTAAGTACAATGGATAGGAACGTAAGAGAATTAATGTATTTTTATGGTTAATTTCTGTCTTGGTACATACAGCTTCAGATTTATGCTAATGGTTTTGCCTTTACTTATTGGTCATTTTTTAATCTGTACTGTCATATTATCTCTTAGAAAGCAAGCGGGCAGCATTTATGCCACTAGCTGGAAAGAAATATACCTGAATTTCGGCAAGGGAAATTCTATTTCTACATTGCAATTGATAAACAACAATAGGCCAATAAGCTTTTAAAGGGAAGATTACGGCATTTTATATTTACACTTGTTTTTCAGCCAGAAACCCAGTCTTACATACCCACAGAAAATGAAGAGGGAAAATAAATTCCGATGATTTTATTTTATGAATTCAAAATCAACCATAATTATTCACAATATCTGCCATAAATTTGGCCAGGAGGCAGTCAACATTGATTTCAAAAAATTTCGTTACAGAGATAGGGGCATTGAAGATGAGGAGTGTCTCGAACACTTTTATGAAATTGAGAGAGTTTTCAGGAGAAGTAAATATGAACATACAAGAGTCAATCGATGTTTGCACTAAATTGGAAAGTTATTTTTTTTTTTTACATCTTGAAATGGCTGGTATGCAAACTGAACAAACATTACGATTTCTGCTCAGAAAGATACTTATTTTAAGGATCTTTTTTGCTTTTGATATATATATATATATATATATATATATATATATATATTAATTTGAATATATTTCATAAATTCTAATTTCTACATATTAAGTACTCAACCGCACGTCGTGTCACACCTTGGAGTTTTGACACCGGAAATAGTATGATATTATTTTGAAATTTAGTGGGGATCTTTTTACTTTTCCAAGTATGATCTTTCTTTCCTTCTTTCCTTTTCCTTAAAAAATACTTTTTCTATTTCGTCTAGTCTTGATGAAATTACAAAATAGAACTATAATATAACTTACCTATTTTATGCAGCTGTTGCAAAAATAGATACTATTTTGAACCATCAAATTTAAGGCAATTTTGTCTAGTGGGTAGAATGTTCGCCAATGGTTCAGGAGACCTGGGTTCAGTCCCCGCTCACTTCATACCAAAAACTTTAAAAATTGTACTTGATACCTCCTTGCTTAACACTCAGCAATATAAGGTATGTATCAGGAAAAAGAGTAGCGCCCTCCCCTACACCTCGGTGTAGTAGCCACTGAAAAAGTAGGCTTCTGGTCGCCATCGACTAAGTTCGACAACTGACTTTATTTCAGATTTGGCTGAAATTTTTTAATTGAAATAAGGACTATTAGAATCCATACACTGTTGGTCATGACGTACGTTCATATCATGTTGACAAAATCTGTTCCTGTTAGATCACTGAAGTTAAACAATGATAAAACTGCCAGTGTATAGAGGGGCAACTACTTGGCAAAAGCAGATACTGTTACTGGGTACCCGACAAAGCAAATATTAATCAATATCAATAAAAAAAGTCAAGCTCCTCTCAGGTGATTATATTTAAGCCATGATAAGCCTGCTCAATACTTAGATAAGTAGCCACCTTGTAATGGTAAGTACTGTTTGCCAGATTAAGCGAACATTAGAAAATAGCAACAGTCAGCGTCTTATTAGAGGGCTAAAGTTATGTAGTGGTAAGCTTGCTTAGTGATTTGAATGAGTACTTTGCAACAGTAAGTACACTCAGCAACCTGGAACTCGTTTGCAAGATTAAGTAAAGATCAATTTTAAAGAATTAATAAAACAGAATGATTCAGTGTCCCATCAGATAAAAAGCCTAGCCAGATGGGTAACCTGTTAGTAACTGCAGGTACTCTATGTAAATTGATGCCGGAATGTCAAACGAATCAAAGATTAGCAATTAGTAACGATACACGAGTCTATTCCGGTAATTTAGAACCCTGAAGTGCTGGAATGGATTCCTCAAAGGTGTTCTTACCCGCTACTTGCTTGTTGAAGATTTCTAGTCGGAATTTGGGAAAATGCCCGAGAGAGAACTAGTGAGTAAGTGCGATGAGATCGAGATTGGTTCAATTTCTCTAGAGCCATTTACGAGACTTACGGTCGATCATTGTCATGGAGGAGAATTGGTTCTTTTCGATCGACCATTATTCGATGCCAATTTTGCAATTCTCGATGTATGTTGTCGATTTCTTCAGATGCAGATTTGCATTGGTGGAAGTGTTTTGATGCAAAACATTGATCTACGAGGATAATTAAATAAGTTTCCAGACTTTTTTCGTATGGGCACTTTTATTGATACACTCTTGTGATATGAAACTCTTGTCCCCTTCGAAGTAATCTCCGGATGCAATGCACTTGTTCTGCCGTTCCAACAACTTCTGGAAGGCCCCATGGAATTCCTCTAGTGTGGATGTGTCAATGACCTTCATCACAGCCTCTTCAATTGTCTCATAATGACAGCCTCTGAGCTTTGGGAATAAGCAAAAGTCACCGGGAGCAAGGGATGAACAATAGGGAGCAACTGTCTTGGTGCCCATCTTGGACAAATAGTCTGTGACAAGGATGGAGTTGTGGACTGGTGCATTGTCCTGGTAGAAATGTCACTGAGCCGATTTGAAGAGTGCTGGCCTCTTCCGACGGAATCTCTTGCTGAACTCCCTTAAAACCTCAACATAGTATTCCTTGTTGACTGTCTGTCCAATGCCAGAAAAAAAAAGAGATCATCGAAAGTTTGTGGGTGGATTTGCTCTGTCTGGCCTTCTTGGGTCTGGGAGAGCAGGCATGCTTCCACGGGGAACTATGTCTCTTAGTCTCTGGGTCATAGCAGTAGATCCAGCTTTCATCGCATGGCATTTTTTCCAAGTTTAAAACAGTATTTTATTGTATATCGTTCTCCTAAAGTCCAGATTGCATTTTTGAAATTTACCAGCTGTGACAATCAGGCTTTAGTAGGGTGTATTCCGATTCCTGCTGTAGCTGTTCATTTGAACCTGAAATCATAAAAATTGGTCAGACATCTCATAAGATGCATAGCAATACCATACTGAATCTTCTAGAGTCTACAACTATTTTAAATGACTATACGAAAAAAGTCTCGAAACTTATTGAATACACCACGTATATAGGTTCTAGCTGGTCGCCCTGTCTTTGCTCGTCCATGTGATGGGGTCCCCAAGAGTATTCCGCTAACGAGTAAGTCCTTACTTCTCCTGCAGTGCTCTGCATGTCTGGTTTGTCTAACTTGGATAGTTTTCGTGCTTGGTGGTAGGTGGCCGTATACCTGCTGTTTCGTGGGGTGTTGCCTCCAGAAGGGCTACAAGGAGAAACATTAGACCCATACCTGTTTATCATCTACATAGACTACGTGCTTAGAACGTCTATTGATATGATGAAAGATAAGTTTCAAACTGGCAAAAGAAAAAAGCAGAAGATACCCCTCACAAACAGTTACGAGGGCGGACTACGCTGATGACATGGCGCTTCTGGCCCAAGCCGAATCTCTGCTACATAGTCTGGAACGAACAGCTGCAGGATAGGCCTTCATGTCAACGCAGACACGAAGGAATACATCTGCTTTGATTAAAGAGACGACATCTCCACACTAAAGAGTGGGCATTTGAAACTCATGGACAAGTTCAACTACCTAGGAAGTAGTGTCTCATCAAACGAGAAAGACATCAACACGCAACTAGCAAAGGCATGGACAGGTTTCGATAGGTTATCAGTCATATGGAAGTAAGACCTGACCGATAAAATAAAACGCAGCTTTTTCCAAGCAGCGGTCGTGTCGATACTCCTATCGGATGCACCACATGGACGCTAATTAAACGTATGGAGAAAAGCTTGACGGAAATTACACAAGAATGCTGCGAGCAATACTGAATCTATTGCATACATCAGGTTAATGGATTCACATGATTTTAATTTCATTTTTCCTTCGAATTATAGCATATTTTATGTTACAGTTATGTAGTGTAATCCCTCTTTGAGAGAAAATATCAAAATCAATGTGATGTGTTGATGAGAAAGGTTGATTTTTGAATTTGGACAAATCGACCAGGTTCCCTAACGGCTGGAAAGATCCAGATTTTAATTAATTTTAGCTTTTTTTTCTCTGGAAAAGTGTGATCTTTCAATAATTCTGTTACTTCAATATTTGTTGAACGTTAGAGAATAGGAAGCGAATGTAGAGCGAGAACAACAGAGAAAGAGAGAGTTGGGAGAGAGAGGATTAACTACATAATAAGTGAAAGCAGAAAACTGGCCCAGAAGAAGTATATAATTAGACACAACTGAGTGATCTACCTGCAAATGTGCAAATGACTGAACTTGATTCCCCCATATTTTCTAGGTATCCATAATTTCGTTCAAAATATTCGATTAGGGACTTTGTATCACTCTGGTTGGATTCACTTTGTTGGAGTGTTAGTGATGGCATCTATCTTTGTATTTAGTTATTTCTTATTTCTTCTTCGAGAAGTCTCTGTTTTTCGTTTGTTTTCTTTTTAAAGGTTGTGTGTATTTCGTCCATGTATATTGTTGTTTTCTTATTATTCGACTACATTTTCAATCTTACAATATTTCATCCTCCTTATTCTCTTTCCATGTTTTATCAGAATTTTCTATCTCAGTAGTTTTTTTTTACCAATAAGTCATACAGAAAAAGTATTTCACACAATTATCAAATATTTTCATACTCAAGAACTTGAGTTCTCTGGTTCATTATAAAATATCTTTTATCGTACTTATATTTTCTACCTATCAGAAACTCTCTCTAAGCAGTGTATTCTTTTTTGGTAACGTTTATCATTTTTATTTGTCATAAAAATAGCTGTTACATATCCATGATATGAATATGTAACGAAATCCCGAAACACTGACAACTTCCTTTAGTTCAGGTACGAAACGTTTATTAACTTTTTTTGATTTTTATTTTTCAACACGAGGAGATAGAGACACAATTTTTCATATGCTGACTGTTCCTACATCGTTCTTCAGTCAACTCCCCAGCTGGACTTTCGACCCAGAGTCAGAATCTCAACTCACTGACCCAACAAACGCGCGGCGCATCCCGTAGACCACAATTGGACTGGCCTCGTCCAGGTCTGAATTTCAACTCTCTGCTTTTTTCAAAAATCACCAAAATTCCCAGCCCATCGCTCCCGGGTATGACGTCATTCACACTCCAGTCCCAATTCCATCTAGGGGTTTTATTATGACATCTGTGATTGTCACATCCTCTGTGCACGAGCGTGAACAGTGCACAATGTGTGCACCTGCGCGTGCACTAAGTCGAAAAGTTCAAAGTCCAACCAAACCGAATGATAAGATTTAATCAACGAAAATGATTAAATAAAAAATATTATTCCGTAATTATATAACATAGCGTTATTATAGAATAAATCGCTTCTTAACATTAATAAATACCATTTATTGCTTATTATATATATATATATATATAACCGGGCTGGCGGCTGATGAGGAGTGATGAGCTCGAGGAATTGTATGTTGAATATAGAAAATGGTTTAACAAGTCTCTGAAAAGAAATATGACTCCCTGAAAGACGAGGTGACTCCCTGGAAAGACAGAAACCTATATCCCATGAGCTAAGAAGAGATTGCGGCGACGGCAGGTGTAGGATGCCACTGGGCACCCTCAGTTTAAACTTCACGCATGTCTGGTGAGAGAAGATTTGCGAATAATTATCGACTTCATGTACTTATTTCATTACAAAATAGCCATTCCAAAAGATCGCACTGCCTTCCCCACATAGGGAGAGTTCTCTGAAAAGTGACAGAAAAAAGCTTGCTCGTATATGTCGCTGTCATTAGGTCGCTGTCTAGGTATCTAATCTCCAGGTATGGGTAAAATAGTAGAATAAATTGGGCTCTCAAGCGAACGATCTAGGAGAAGAGAAATCTGGTTGACTCTACACAAATTTTCACCACTATAAACAGATCTCTGATCCAACAGATCATATCATTAACCAAACTGTTGGGCCCTTCTGAGTCGAGATCAACAGGAGATTCCATTCTATATATATATATATTCTTTAAGAAAAACAACAAAACCGGTCACATAGGATTATAAATTTATTTCCATCCTGTTACGCATTTTTGAAATTTTCAAAAACACGAAAAAAATGTAATATGTCAATATGTAATAAAAAATTAATTTTTTTAAAAATATATTTAATATATATTAATTAGAATTAAAAACGGAAGTGGGCTTAATGAGGAGATAACTCTTTACCCCTCTTCTATCCCCTCCCACTTTTTTCTGTGTCTATTCTAGTTTTTTTTTATCTTAAAGATCTGAAGAAGTCCTGTTAATTTTTTTTCGTGTTTTTGAAAATTTCAAAAATGCGTAACAGGATGGAAATAAATTTATAAAAAAGAATACTATATATATATATCTTCAAATCCTAATTCAAACTTGAGCAATGTGAAGAGATGAGTTCTTGTTTAGCCTTAAACATAAATGCGAACTGAAACTTAAACTTAGGGCTTGAATTAGCGTTTTCGAGTTCATTCTCTATTACAATACTGGCAAATTCATAGATAAATCTGAATGAAACTGTTAAATTGCTACTCGTGACATAGCGACCGTGAAATATGATTTTAAAAAGAAGAAAACTTCACACAATATTAAAGAAATAAAATTAAAATTTCCTGAGTTTCATAACATCTAATTTCTGCTCAGCTGTTTCTCGGTTCTTTTTCGTTGAGTCAAACAAGACAGAAAAAAGAAAAGTATAAATAAATGAATAAAAAGAGTGAATGCAAATCAAACCATTAATTCTTGCTGATCAGAAACACCTGTGAACGACTTTCTCTCAAAAAGGCACGAAGTCTTTTCACTGTGATCTTGATAGATTAATGAAAGATATTCGATTTAATCTCGAACATTCATTTTTGGTGTGTCCAACGAGATATTCCAACGAGGAAATTCAAGAGACGAGACGTACTTGAAATAAAACATACTCGTAGAGACTCTTTCTCTAATGGCACCTTCATTAGATTAGTGATAAATCATGCCATCGTTACCAAATGATCGGAAACTGGGACGGTACGGGTTGCTTATGGATCGATTTCTTTTCGTGTTAGTAGCAGGTGAAATGTTCGGAGTTTTAGAGCCGAGAGCTGCCTTCCTACTCTATCACATTGCCTCAGAAATGGTTAGTCGTAGGAAAGAGCACAAGTGAATTGTCCAGATCACAAGTGAGAAATTTTTCATCATAAAAATAATAATATGCAAAAGGAAAATGTGTACTATCTGCTATGCGAACGGAAAAAGATCCGTTTAGTAAAAATTGTCTTTAATTTAAATTAATTTAATAGATTTTTTTGCTCGTGAAATCTTTTTGTAAATATTTATGATTTAAATGAGGACATTTTTTACAGATTTTTTTTCAGCTAAACTATTTTGAAAGCACAAATTATTTTTTTTTTCTTTAAATTTTCTGCGATAAATTCTATATCGTTTATCAGTGCCTTCTCACGATTGATGAAAAAGTAATGCTTTTAATGAAAAAGAAAAAAAAACGACAAATAACGGAAAGAATATAATTGCCAAATCAAGAAAATATAAGAACGCTTGGAGAAATGGAAACTTACGAGTCCATATTGGGAACAGCCACCATAAAACAAGTGGTTATGAATCAACCAAAAAAGAGTATCTCAGACGAAGGAGAAAACTTCTCGAAGACAAGCACTGCAGCAGAAATCTCATCCAAGAATAAACACCATGGCAGTCACCCAAGTATATTAAAGCGAAAATTGATAAGATGCATCAAAATAGCAAGTGTACGTTATGTGGTGATAGAGACAAAATGATTAATTTGATAATAAGCAACTGCAGCCAACTAGCGCAAAAAGGATATTAGACTAGATATGAATGGATGGAGGATATGATCCACTGGGAATTATGAGAGAAACTGAAATCTGACCATACTTCCAAATGAGACACACAGATTTTTCAGGAATTCTGAGATACAAATAGATCACTTAATCCAAGCCAGAAAACCAGACCGAGTGATAGTTAAGAAAAAAAAGAGAACCTGATAAATAAATGAAAAAACGAAAAGATAGACAACTACTTAGACCATGCCAGGTAACTAAAAAAAACTGCAGAACTTGAAGGTGACGGTAATATTAATTGTAATTGGTGCGCTTGATAAGGAGGATTGTGGCCTTGATAAGGAGGATGGTGAGTCAGAAATCGGAGGACGAGCCCAGACTATCCAAACTATAGCACCATTGAGATCGGTCTGGGAGAGTTGAGAAGACTTGCTGTCACTCAAACTCCAACTGGTGTGAACAACTCCCAACAATAATAATTTATGAATGATAATAATAAATCCGTCTTTGAGAATTAGACGTACAAATTTCGCTGGCGTTTTGAGATACAAACAGATCCCCTTATCCTGGCCAGAAGACCTGACCTGTGATAGCTAAAAGAAAAAAGAGAGAACCCGCAGAAAGGGGACTTTATCGTCTTTGCGGACAACAGACTGAAAATTTAAAGAAAGGAAAGACAAGTGCAATCAATCAATGTCCCACGAGCAAGCTTTTTTGCTCGCCGGCCTAGCAGTTGGACTTCGTCGTCTAACTCGTACCCTCCGCCATCGCAGTTCTTTCTTCTGAAGTCGCTCTGCAACCACTGCCCGCTGGTCACTTTAAAAAGCAAGACCTCCAATAAATAAAGAAACACGGTTGGTATGTTACATCATTTCCCAACTCTTTCGTCACCCACCTCAGTGACGCGACACTGATATCCACTATTATAATCTAGTAGCAAGCAAAGTTCTTAGCTTTCGGAGGTTCAATCGGAAGATGGCACAAGGTCTGTGCTCAGGAATTTTCAAGTGTAATGAACGTCTGGCGACCACGAAAGCTTACTTCTCTCGGCTTTCTCTCTTCTTTCTGTGTCGAGTTTTTTGTTGGGTAGCGTAGATACCAAACTCAAGGCCTTCTGCCGACTGATATCAATTTTCTTCTATTCCTTTTATAAATCACCTAAACCAAGTCCTCTCATGGGCGGTCCTCTGAACTGACATGACGTCAGGGAAAATGCCAGATTTAGAAATTATTAAATCCTCAGACAACTCTCGTTTATTTTGTTGTTGTTGTTGTTGTTGTTGTTGTTATTTTTTTTTTTTTTCGCTTTTGTCTCAGGCTTTGTGGTAATCAAGTCCTGACCTTTGAACTCTCCGGAGGAAATGACATTCTCATCATTTTTACAGCCAAAACAATCGAGAACATTTGATTATAAAAATTTTAGTATTTCTCATTTTTGAGAAATACTTATATATTTTCCCACTTATTTGGCATATACACAAGTCTCTTTAAAGAAAATGTATTTCAACACTTTTTGCGTTAATAAATTTCCACAATTTTTTTAGCTAATCTGCCTTTAGTCAGAGACTCAAAGTGTCACCGTGGGACCTTGCCAAGAAACTAAACAAGCTATGGAACATGAAGGTGATGGTGATGGTGATGCCAATTGCAATCGGTGCTTTCAGATCAATCCAAAAAGGTTTGGTAAGGGAGATGGAAGAGTTAGAAATCGGAGAACATCGAAACAACAGCATTCTTAAAATTGGCCTGAATACTGAGAAGAGTACCGGAGGTTTGAGTACATTTGCTGTTACTCAGACTCTTGTGAAAGACCATCAGCTAACGCTGATGTGAAAAAATCACAAGGAGTAAAATGATAATAATTGGGTTAAACAAAAAAGAAAAATGCAGAAACTCGACAGAAAGGCATATGATATGATTTCTAATTCATTGATAAAAAAGTTCTAAAAACCTTTAAAATCTCTGCAATTCGTCAACTTCCTCAAGAGAGCAATCGAAAACTGAAGAGCGTTACAAGCAGCCGGAAGAGAAACTCTGACGAGTTCACTATTCTAAAGGCTTTTGAGTTTTAGTTTCGTCCACGTTCAGTACTAATGATATTTGTGATAGGAAATGTATCGCTTTATCGATTATTTACAATAGATCCTCTGCCGAACAAAGACGCTCCTTTCTCTTTCTGAAACTGTTCTTGACTCTGTTCTGTATTTTAATACTTACGTTGAACGGAATTAACTTTAGTCATCTGCAGAGGAATAATATTGAATGTAGTGGCATTTGCATGGATTATTATTTTGTTAATGTTTCCATTCCTATATTGTTATATAGCCGCAGAAGGAAGGAACAATATCACTTGTGTATATAGAGATAAACTCCTTCATTCGAAACATCAGGATGGTTTTGGATATGAAAGAGAGAGAGAAACTGAGAATTGCTATCATGACACCATGTTGCGAAGGACATATTCAGAGCTTTGCTTCTATGACGGGAGGTTTGATACAAAGCCAGTTCTCAACCGAAGAGGACCTGACCCCATTCCAACTGACCTGTCTTCTCGCTGGCTGCTCTCCGAAAGTCTGACAGCGACTCCCTGTGCTCGAAATACTTCTGCATTAAATATTTTCTGGAGGCCCACACATTTTTCATCTTCTCAATTCACATGATTCATTTCTCCTATCCCTTGTTTACACATTTTGAAATCCCTAATTAATCGCTCTGTCAAAGGTCTATATGTAACAATCATCCTTATCCTACTTTTCAAAATGTTCATCTGTGAACATTTTTTGGTGTCCTTCTCCATCTTTCTCCATTTACGTCTTACAAAAAATACATAAGAAACAACAACAACAAAATAAAACAATCATAATACAACTTAGAAGGCGACCGATTCATTACCTAACATGTTTTGGGGATTATCTAAATTACTTCCATATCATTTCTTCGTGCGGTTGGCTAGCCCCACATTTCTTACTTCAAAAAATCCCCATAAGGCTCTCTGCAATTTTTTGAGGAGACTAAGAACACCACAGGACCAATGTCTTGGGTCCAAATCCTGGTCATAAAGCTCGTGACCCTCGTCACTCCAGCAATACATTCGCCTGGATTCCTTATGACCAATGCACCAGTCATTCACTCCACAGGTTCCTACTCGGAGTAACTGGAGAATGACGCAATATTCATAAACATGACATTCGTAGCCCAAAACAATACATCGAAACGGCATTATAAACTGATATGCATACAATAAAACAACCAAAATATACCGAGCCCAAAATTTCTATCAGCCATTTATTACTCCTTGATTTTCTACTTTAATCAATTATAATAATTCCTCCTTCCAAAAATTTGCACGTTAGGTCTTCTCTTTATTTTAACACATAATACCCATTGATCACTTTAAAAATGTTCTTGTTAATCTATCTTTCTGGACCTATTTGTATGTAAACCTTCGAGAGACCTTGTTTTACCCCTAGCATAATCGTTGAGTTGTTATTTACTTCATTGGTAACCTACACGGCAACTAAAATATAGGTACCTAGGCCTTTCCTAAATCCATTTGTTCATCTAAGTGACGACGCTCGAATCTAAAATATTAATTGGAACCAAAAATCCCGGGAAATCACCAACAATTCCTACCCCCGAAAAAAAGACTTTATATACTCAAAACCGAAGAGCAGGCTTCGTGCCATTTTTCTCTTTTTACCCTCTATTTGGAGTTTCAACACAAAATTCTAAAATCGAGACCTTACTGAAGGAATGGCAAGTTTTCTCTTCAACTACTCCATTGCCACACCTCCTAACAGGATTTGGATGAAATTCTAGCCAATTAGCTCCGAAATCAGCCTCAACCCGTACGAAAAACGGCAAGGTGACTTAATAATATACAAAAAATATTTCATTTTTCCATCTTCCTACAAAAATTAAAATTAAAATTAAAATACGTCTCAATGGCGGAGGAAAATTTTTCATGAAGTGAAGAGAAAATGTCGCCTTTATTCAAAACAATTTGTCATCACAAACACCCCAGCAATTCAAACCTGAAAGGTCAAAAAATTTAAAAAGTCTTATTTATGCAAAAAAAGATATTCTGGTTTATGTCAGTTCTATTTTTCCTAATTTTTTCTTCCTTCTCTTCTTTCTATCGCTTCAACTGTCTCACGTTTTTCCTTTTTTTTCCGAATACTAAAAATTTTGTTTTTCAATTCTGAGTTATTTTGTCTCTTTTAAACTTTCATAAATGGTAAAAATTATTCTCCTTTTCGCTTCTATATATATGTATATATTTTCTTTTCTTCCTTTTCCTTCTTTTCTTTTCCAATTCCCTGTTAACTAAAATTCATCAATCTATGTTTAAAAAAAAACAAAAAAAAAACAGCACGTCACTGCGCACCAAATCACAATAATGTTATAAAGCCGAAGAAAGAAGGAACAATATTACTTGTGTATAAAAATATAAACTGATTAATTCGAAACGTCGTGATGGTTGTGTGTATTGTAGAGAGAGAGAGAGAGAGAGAGAGAGAGAGAGAGAGAGAGGACTGCTATCGTTGATACCATTGATACAGACATATTCAAAGCTTTGCTTCTTTGACGAGAGGTTTGATGTAGAGCTGACTATCCACAAGGAGGTGACCTTTCTACTCGCTGGTTGCTCTTAGAATGACTGACCTCTGGGCTCAAAAAACTTCCGCATTATATATTTTCTAGAGGCTCATACACTTTTCTTTCTCGTTAAATTCATTTGATTCATTTCCGCTGTCTCTTGTTTACACAGGTGGGTATCCTGTTTTGAAACCCCTGACTAATCAGTCTGTTAAAGGTCAATATGTGACAGTTTTAAGTTTCCTTTGAGCCGAACCGATATGTCTTTGGTATGACTCAAAAATGGTTTCATGCCGCCTAGCTTAACACTCAGCATTATAGGGTAAGGATCAAGGGTAAAGTGGAGCAATCCATGGATAGAGTAGCGCCCTCTCTTACTCCTCGGTGCAGTAGTTATCGAAAAGAGAGCCTTTGGATCACCCTCGTCTACGGTCGCCAACTTTACTTTTATATTTTCCTTTAAAAAATTGTTATTTTTTAGATGGTGGGCTTATTGGTGATAATGTAATAAATTATTAGCTGTTAGTGATATTCATTGTATTTTCAGGACGTCATTAAAGATGAAAATGATAACGACAGTGAGAAAGTTATGTGATACGATAACAAAAGTCGGGACATTTAAAGAGGATTTTTACAAAAAAAAATTAATTTAATGACCACCTCCCACTCTTTTTGACTTTGGTAACCAGTTTTATGACCGACAACAAAGCTTTGATCCGGATGGTTATCTGTTAAAGGCAAACAGATCTTTTTAAATTATTCATATTTGATATTAATACTTGACGCCATATAACTAAATTATTTGTAGTAAGAAGAGTTATTTAAAGCTATAATAGTTTGCTAAGGATTGTTATTAGCCACTTGAAACTATAACGAACAGACTATTATCATTGAATTGAAATAATTATTTAAACCTTATAATTATGCATAAATCATTCGTATTAGATAGGAATATTTGATATAATATAACTTTGTTAAAAAAAACTCTTAAGAAACAACTACACAAAATATAAATGTACAATGAACGCAATTCCCTACCCTCTATGAATAAAATAACCATAGATGTGTTGACATGCCCTTAAAATCAATCAATCAATGAAAGTTACTATCTATCTATATGAATGTTTCTTACCGTCAGCGACAACTCAAATAGGACCAGAGAGATGAAGTTGACTGGTTTATTGGTTGGTTTTGAACATGATAACCTTTGTTGGATTAATAAATCCGATGTATGGTAATTGTATTTTTCATGTTACTAATGATAATAATAAATAAACGATCATAACTTTAACTAGCTATTCATAATACAAGTAATTTGTACGAAATTATATTGTTTTAAGTATACTAATTATTTACTCACAGGCAATCCAATAGTTATAATACAAAAACAATTATAAGATTTCAAGTATTCCTATTAAAAACTAATAAAATAAAAAGTAAAGTTGGCGACCTTAGTCGAGGGTGACCCAAAGGCTCCCTTTTCAACAGCTACGACACCGAGGTGTAGGAGAAGGCGCCACACCATTCTCTGGATTGCTCCTCTTTACCCTTGATCCTTACCCTATAATGCTGAGTGTTAAGCAAGGCGGCATCAAGTGCTGTTTTTTGAGTCTTTGGTATGACTCGACCTGGGAGTGAAACCCGCTCTTCAGGACCATTGGCGAACACTCTACTTATTAAGCCAATGGTCCAGACCATTGTCAATGAGTAGAGTGTTCAGCAATGGTCAAGAAGACCGGAGTTCAATCGCAAAGCCTCAAAAAATGGTACTAGATGTGTTATATACTCATCTACAGCATCACAACGACACAATGATAAAGACGCACACAGGAATAACAGACGCAATGATAAAGACGCAGGAAGACTTCTTTATAAAAATATTTACCTCTCACTTTATTTGTAAGTGTTCGAAAAGGATTACTCAAAGATTGCGTGTGAGAGAGAGCTGGAGACCGAACATAACTGAAATATTTTGACCCCAAAGTTATGGTCGGCAACGTTGGGTCTTTCTCGTTCTCCTCTGGACCCCAATTCAATCAGGGCTCCCGAGAGCCCCTTCGGTCGGGTGTGGCTTTCCCTACCATATCTCGTCTCCAGCTGGCACTCGAACTCAACTGTCCTGCCTTCTGTTCAATTCGTCGGTCTTATATTACTTTCAAACTCCCACGCGGTGATATGGACACGCCTCCACGCCTCCGCAATTTCTTCCAATATCTGGCGATCGGGATGTGTCACTTCTGCTATCTTTGGAATAGCTTGTGTGATTGTCATTGAGCGGAAATAACTGTCATGCAGTTCAGAGGTCACTCTCTTCCGGTGCGTCAGTCTATGAGAGTATAATAGGATTTTTTTTTTTACCTCGTCCCATTTCATCAGCCAATTTCCGCCCACGTGATTTCCTCTCATAATTGCCATTAGAATGTGTCACTTCCTTCTGGTGCATCACCTTGAATGGCATTTTTGGCCGGATCAAAAGGTCAAAACATAACAGATGCCGCCTTTCTTAATACTCAACATTATAAGGTAAGGATCAAGAGTAAAGTGGAGCAATCCAGAGAAGCACCCTCCCCTACACCTCGGTGTTGTAGCTATTGAAAAGGGAGCTTTTGGGTCACCCTCGATTAAAGTTCCCAACAAGCACTAATAATTTGTGTGTAGTGATGTCGTTTCGTTGAGTGATCAATCGACTTAAACCGTAAATGCGGTTTCAAATAATTATACAGCTTCAAGAAACCAATAATAATATTCTATGAACGATTAGTTTTCAAATAACTATTTGTAATACCAATAATTCGCATAGTGTTATATGTTTTCTGGGTGTTCATAGTGCAATGGTTATCGTTGTTGAAAGTAAACTCGCCAACCCGAGTTCAAATCCTGAACGAGACTGCATTTCACCAAGCGATAATAAAGATATGAATTGAACTATTTTCCCACAAGCTAAAAAGAAAGGCAGACTTGGTTCATTAACGATCTTGAAGAATGAAAATCTGAAGACTTGGAGAGTGATGGACTCCGTCTGGATATTCTTGTCCAAGACTCGCAACATGAGTAACACTCCCATGACTAACCCAGATTACGGGCCCGGAGCGATACATGGTTTCAAGTAACTAATAATAATCAATAATTGACATTAATTAATAACAAATAATAATAAAACAATCATAGTTGCAAGTATCACTTCTTAAAACAGATGGTTTAAAGTGTTTTTATCTAATAATCATAATTTCTAAACAGACTTTTTTAACCCATCGATGACACCTGATACGTATTAACACCCCAGGCCAGACTGGACCTTGAAGTAATGGCCATAAAGGGATGACTCCAGTCTATTCAGAACTCCAGAACTGGAGTGTCATCACCGTACCCAATTTAGTGCCACGTCCAGGATAGACATCATTTGGATATATATAAATCATTAAACTACCATATTGATCTTCAGTTCTTGGTGACAGTTTCTAATTAAACTTTGGAATTTCCATAACTACTATTCAACAAAATAATATAAAGTTAAATATTTTAACAATCTATAAATAGATAGAGTTTAATGTTCACTGAAGGTGACTTTCAAGTTTATAATTCATGGAAAAGTTGCAACTTCACACTTGAAAAATCTTAGAATCAAATTCATAATAATAAACAAAGTTTTGACGTCCACAGTTCAATGGAAAGTCTGTTTTACATTCGGCGCGAAAGGACCGGATGTTACGATTCTAACCTACGAAAATTCGCTAGAGGTCAATAAATGTTTATTTGTGGCCGGATGTGAAGGGAATTTTCTTCTTTACGATTTGATAACTTCTGAATGAATAAATTTACCCAAGCGAAGGTTTTGCAAAACCAGATATTTCCGGTCTGCCGTGGAGACAAGTGTATTCAATTGGCTTCAATTTTCTCATTCACAAGCAATACTTTCTATTTATTACTTGTACCGTATCAAAGATAGAGCTGCATATCAAACTATCACTATATATATATATATATATATATATATCTTTTCATGTCTATCGATTTATGGGGTTACGTATCTATCTATCTATATATCTCAGTTTATGTCTATCTGTTTCTATTTATGTCTATCGATAAGGTTGCGTATCTATCTATCTATCTATCTATCTATCTATCTGTTAGTTTGTCTGTCTGCGTGTGTTTAAATCTATCTATCCACCTACTTATTCTAGTTTGTTTCTATCTACCTCTTTCAGTCTGTTTCAATTTATCTTTTTCAGTTTACATCTGTCTATCTATCTATCTCTGATTCTGTTCATGTGTATCCATTGAGTTATCTATCTCCGTCTGTTTCTATCGATCA
The DNA here is from genome assembly GCA_963585895.1 of Sepioteuthis lessoniana. NCBI lineage: Eukaryota > Metazoa > Mollusca > Cephalopoda > Myopsida > Loliginidae > Sepioteuthis > Sepioteuthis lessoniana. The sequence continues at coordinate 64,878 of CAUZXS010005190.1, read as the reverse complement.
ATCAACCAATTGATCTTAATGTATGTCCATATTTCTATCTATTTAAATATCCATCGGTATGTCTGTTTCTGTTCATGTCTCTATCGATGGGACTGTGCTTCAATCTCTCTGTCTACCAACCTATATCCATGTATATCCATTTTGACACTGGTTATATGGTTGTAACTTATCATAAAACTTATTTATCAATCGACCCATCAGTTTAGACCTTGTTCCAAATGAAGTTATAAAATATCATTTCTGTCAGTTTTTATCATTCAGGGTTTTAAGACAATTGTCTTCATCTTTTTTGTTATATTCACAACTTTTCGGACGATATGCCCTTTGGTCTTCTTCAGGTGTTCGTCGAACTGGGGAGCCTACATGAAACTTCGAACCCCGTCTTTTATTTAATCCACGGGGGTCGCTTGTTCTGATTCCGTTAACTATAACAGGGTATAAGTGCTAAGTATCAACCCAGAAAAATATTCAATTGTAAACATTAGAAGTCCATTTCTTTAAGTTTCATGTGGTGTGTACAATTAAGTACTTTTTCAGCATTTTCGAGGATGCATAATTTTTCCTCTAGAAATAATCTGTGGCTTTTGTCACCTCGTTTGTAAGCTTATGTTTTTTCATGATATCCCAATTTATAAAAAGATTTCCCAGTTGTATCTTTTATTAGACATACATTTTTCTCAAAGCTGTACTGTTGGCTTATTTACTATTGTTGAAATTAAGTTCATGGATATACCGCATACATTTTCAGAGACAACTATGAATAATTTTTCATCACTATTGTTCGTTCTTTTTATGAGTGGTCTTATATATCATTTTTTCAATTACACAATTACATTTCAAAAGACGTTTAGTTCTAACCTTGCATCTATTAGTTTGGTTATTTCCATTTTCGTGTAATATCTAAAATTATGTTCATACAACAATAAGAAATTTCAAATAGCTTTTGTTGAACTGTTTGCTAAGTGTAATCGATTTTTCCAAGCAGTTTCTTATTACTTGTAAGAATGTCTGTTTAATATTTATTTTTTACATTATATACATATATATATATATATAGCTTGATATGTAAAAATTGAATATAACTCGTTTCTTTTACAGTGTTCAATATCAGTGATAGAGCCACAATAAAGTTGGATATAAAAATGATTTGAATCATTTTTTTTAATTTTAAAACAAACTTTTGAAACATTTAAGATTACGGTCGCTACATCTTAAAATCGAATCATGTCGCGAAACTGATCAATTCGGAAAAGCTATGCATCCAAGTATTCTCCCTCCAGTTATGGGTAAATAGTAAGGCAGATTGGGCACAGTAAATAAACCGGTCCATGAGAAGGAAAACTCTAAATTCAAGCCTGTAAAACTCTATTTAAAAACTCGACATTATATATATATATATATATATATATATATATATATATATAAATTTAAAAAAAGTGTTAATATTTCTCTTAAAAGTTAATTATCGAACTTAACATGAAAAGAAAATAAATTAAACAAATAAATAAAAAAGTTAAATTACCGTAATTATAACTGACGGAAGAAATTTGAAAATAAAATAAATAGGTAAATAAAAAAATGGAAATTCAATAAAACGAGGTGGTAACTCCTTAATCTCTTCCTAATCCCCCCCACCCCACGTGTCTATTCTGTTTTATTTATCCATTGGATCTGAAGAAGTCCTGTTATATTTTTCTTCGTGTTTTTGGTTCACACCAGAAACTGAAAAACAGGATGGAAATAAATTCATAATCCTAAATTAACCGGTCTTTGGTTTTTTCTTAAAGAAATATTGCTCTGTAAAAAAATTACATTGAGCTCTCCACCAGGAAAATTTAGATGTTCAGCTCCTGAATGATTTTCTTGTCCTGAAGGAATTACTCCCAACTCTGGTTTAACTGGACCGAATAATATATATATATATATATATATATATATATATATATATATATATATATCATCACTGTTACTCGGACTCATATATTTAATATAATTTACTATATGGATAATTTAGAATATAAGAACTTTAACTTCCAGCTTCATTTTATATATATATATATATATATATAAAGTCATCAAATAGCAGGACCTATGCAGGATTGCACTTTGAAACTTCACGACTGATCCTTTTACAAAAATCAAAGCGACCCAATCGCCTGTCTCCGTCGTCACAAGAATTTTTTGTTAAATTCTCACTGCATTGCGGAATAGATCAGTGACCCACATACGCACACTGATGTGCACACACACACACGCACACACACACACACACACACACACACACACACACACACATAAACTCTGTCTACAACATTTATCTAAATCAGCATTTCAAGACACAAAAAAAAAATAGAGTTACAAAAGTTAGTAAGATAATTATTCTTGATGGAAAGACGTTGAGTCCAAATAAATTCAAGGACAAATTTTGAAAGAATTTACATTGCTTTGAAATAGATAGATTTGAGAGAATAACTCTTCAAACAGACACACACACATACACAATCACACACACACACACACACTTATATATATATAAGATTAAAAAGTAGCCTCAAGACTGAAACTTGAATTTCTTAGAATTTAAAATGAAATGCAGACAATAACTCGAATAATATAGCGATTATACTTAGCTAACAGTGGGAACCATGTATAACAAAAAGAAAGAACAGTTGTCCGAAAAACTTTGAGAAGGAAAAATGCATTAAACCTCAGATTGGATAGTCTTCTTTATTTCTTTTGTGTACACAAAAGAAGGCACAAGGCCTTGAAGTTTGGGGGGAGAGGAAGGGAGCGGTCAATCTGTTCTCTATGTTCTAAGGGGACCTAGCTAGCCACATTCGCCGACCCATTCAGCAGTACAATATATAACCATTCATCCATCGCCATATGCGCAGCAATCACCAAAATACCACATTTGCTCTATGAAGAAGTCCTACTTAAAAACCCCGAGAGTAATGAATGATTTTATTTACAATGTATGATTTATTTACAATGAATATGATGGGAATGGGAGAAAAACCCCAAAATATATACAAAAGCAAAAAAGAAAGGAAAAATCCCCTCAGATTGGATAGTCTTCAGTTGTTTCTCTAACCAAGTCTCAATGAGACCAGTTAGTTAAGAGTCAGATTTGGTTGATAATTACTTTAATTAACAAAAGTATCTGTTGCCTTGCTTGTATTAATGAAGTAATTAATTGATCTATATTTAATTTCAGTTGGCCATGAACTTGAGACTCCCAAGATCGACGTGTTGGAAGTCAGGTCTCAAGAATGTGATTATAAATTTGAGAATATCCGTGTCATCTATGGAGAAAATCAATAATATCTCTTATTGATGTCTCTAGAATCCACGAGTTGTCAAGACTATTATCCTTATTCTTGCTAATTTTATCACTACATTTCAGTCAACGCATTCGTCGCCATTTCCATTGCTCTCTCATCAGTATTATTAATTGGCAAGGGGTTCTTTGTCAGTTCTTTATAGACGGCCAAACGGTTTGATGAAAAGTTACCAAATATTGTGTGCTTTTTTATTGTAAAATCATTTTAATGAATATTTATTCTAGAATAATTTGCAATACATTTTTATATTAAAATCAATTTTACAGTGAAAATAATTTGTCATGTATTTTATAGAAAAAATCATTTGCAGGTCAAATTTACATGAAAATTATTTGGAATGAATTTCTATAGTAAAATCATTCGAGTGAATGTTTATGATAAAACAATTCTAATGAAATTATAAAGTAAAAATATTCTCAGTGCCTTTGAATATCGATAATTGCAAAATGTTTGTATTTCCTATATAGATCTACCAAATATTACATGATGTTTGGAACAGTAAAATCAATTTAGATGCATTTTATAGTAAAATAATTTGCAATTCATTTTTATAGTAAAATCAGCTGGAATGCATTTTTATGGTAAAAATGTTTCCCATGCATTTCTTATTTTTAGGAAGCATTTGTTTATATTTGCTTCCCGTTGTAAATAATGCACTCGTTTTTTCATAGAAAATCATTGCCAATCCATCTTTAGAGAGAAAAACACTTCTAATACATTCTTATGATAAAACCATTTTCAACGGCAATAACACGGAAGAGTTTGTTTGTCTGTTCCCTATAAATGGTAAAACAGTTTCATGTAGCACTACAACATTTAGCACAGATTGTTATTTTAATGATTTTCCCTCATTACTAATGGCTAGTTCTCATGAAAAACAGATCTATAACAATGAACAATAATCAGCAGTATTCATAGTAAAGCCAAACGCAGCTAATTGCACAGAATTTGAATTGCCAAACTTCAAAAGAAAAATCAAGGGATAGTTTGTTTTGGTGGAGTTTAAAGGGTTTTTATTATTTTAAACTGGATTAGGAACTTTAAGTTTGTCAAGTTATATTTTCTAAAAAATAAAATAGATAAAATAAAAATAAAATAAAACAAAATTAGAATTATTTACGTTTGATGAAAAATTACCGAAACTAATTCTTTAAATATTTTTAATTTTGAAATTCAAAATTAAACGAAGAGAGACCAGCAATTTATATAGTAAAGTGATATCATTGCTAATATTATTTGCCCTTTTATGTGCAGTTCCCATACTTTTTGCAAAACTCTCCATACATATCAGACACTCTCCCTAGCTCTACGCGGCGTTTTTCCTTTTTCATAAACAGATATATAATCTTAAAGGTATTATTTGAGGAAGAAGACAATAAAGAAAATAAGATCGCGTAGCTTTATAATAATTCAGCTCTTTGTGCTCTTTCTCTTCTTGTAGCATATAATATTTCTATATCATCTTTCGTATATAAGACATCCTCATTTCTTTCTTGTTTTGTGATCCATGTTTCTGAACTCAAGAATTGTTCAATTTAAGAAGGGTCCGGAGCATCTTACCAGAAGAATTGTCATTCTTTTGATTAGATTCCTGCTAAAGAATTTGCTTTCCGGAAGCTTCCTTGTCATTCAGAGTTTTTCCTCGGTTTTTGTTTGTTTGATAATGTTTAATATTTTTCTAATATTCCCAAGCATGTATAGCTTCCTTTTATCCGTGCGTTCTTATGATTCTCTGATTGGGTAGTTATATTCCTTCTGTGGGTTCTCTTTTTCATTAATTCAAATTCTATTCTGGTATCTTATCAGAAGATTTAAACAGTTTCCACTTGTCTTTTCAATTTCTTTTTATCCTTAGCAAAAGTCTTAACATAACCCATATACATGAAGTATATTCTTGTGATATTATGAATAGGGTGATTCCTTCACACTTTCTTATGATATGGTTTGCTTTATTTGTGTAATGCCATAACAACCCCAAATGAGATAATTTATGCATAAATTGATAAAAATTATTTGCACACAATCATCTGGTCAGATATATTCCTATCTAATAATTTACTTCCAATTATATAGTTTCAAGTAACTATTTTTGGACAATAATAATTTTGTACAGTTATATAGTTTAAAGTATTCCTAAATCAAACTAATCATTTATACACTATCATATGATTTCAAATAACGATTCCTATTAAATAATTTGTTCTCACACACTTATACATAATTTTTATAATATCTCGTTCAGGGCGTAATCTTAGCCGATTTTTTATAATGCTTTCACTCTCGTACAATACCGAGTACTAAATCGAGTAATGACTATATACGCATTACTTCCCTGACACCGGACTTCTGTTTAAATAATTTATATATTTACTATTCCTAGTCATGTGACCTCCAGGAACACAATCCATTTCAACTGCTGTGTTTATTGGCTGGAGATCATTGTTCGATCACATTTTTCTTACATAACACCTCCTCTTTTGAGCTAACTCTCTCTGGAGTCTGTATATTTTCAGTGTTGGTTCCACACTTGAAACTCTGTTTTAGTTCCTTTTTTTTATGCTAAACTATGTTTAGTAGGTCACTTGTTTTTCTTGTTCCTTTGAGGCATCCTTTGTGTTTTCCGGGAATAGTCTATGATACACAAGCAAGAAATAGACTTCTTAAATCTATGCAGTCAGCATTTTCTACATTATAGATAGACACATTATCGGTCTATAGTTGCTGGGTTGGTTCATTTTTTTTTTTTTTTTTTTTTTTTGCGGGGGGTATTTTCTTGATCTGTATAGTTTTCTCCTTAGACATCCATTTGGGTATACTTGCTTCTTTTTTATATTTACTCAGTTATAGAGCCAGTCTTTCATGGATGGACGTAAATGTTTTAAATAAGAATACATGCATGCCAGTTCCGTACATCCTTGAAGGTGTCTCTTAGCGAGTTCAAGTGTACGTTCACCTCAAGACCTACATCGAATCCTTGTAATACTTTTTTTCATTTTACTTAATTTATCGAACTTTCTCTTATGCTATTTCTGTTTCCACAAATCATTCCAAAATTGTTTTGTTACACATGCATCCGGTTGATGGCTTATGCTCGTGCATTCTCCATCGACTTGTTGGTAAGATTTTCTTTCGTTATTTTAGAAGCTCCTATTTCGATGTCTTCCTTCTTTTGGCAATATAATTTGATTTATCTCTTCCTGTTCTACTTTCTGGATTGTCTGTTGTTTTATTTGGGCGTTTTCATCCTAATATATCCTTATGTGTTTTTCCTTCCTAGGTGCTTTCGCCAGTTGTGGCAGTTTCTTTATCTCTCCTTTTAGTCTAATTTCCCATACAGGTTTTGTATTTTTTTCGAGTCTCCTAAGGGAATACCACAGACTAATTTCGCTCCATCATAAATTAACTCGTTTAGTTCGGTGGTGTTGTATGTTGGGATATTTGTTAATAATCTGTTTACCTTTTCGGTTTCTACCATCATTTGTTCCAATCTTAGTTCCTTAGGATTGGTAATGCAGTCTTCTTTTCGCTCATAATTTTCTTTATTAACTCTAAATTTGTTCTGTCTTCCTGGGTTAACATTTATTTTGTGGCATTGGAAGTCCGTGGTATTTTGTTTTTCAGTATTTTACGTTTCAATTCAAGTAAGGGGGCTTTTGCTTTTCAGTATTTTTTGTTTCAATTCGGCTTGGAGGCACTTCACGACTTTACATGTCCAAATTTTTCTCGTATCCCAAGGTCAGCAAACCAACCTTTCTTTAAAATCATTCTACATTTTTCATCAAGCCTTTGACTTGTTGAATTAAATTTAGCTGATTAAGTCTAAATTTCGATCATTATTTTTTTATAACCTCCTGAAATAACAGTGAAGTACATTTCAGTTGTCTTCTCAAGTCAGTTTTTTAGTTACTGTCTCTCATTTAATCTGTCTGAAATTATAACAACCGATATTCGCTAGATGTCAACTGAATCCATAATGCAGGCTATCAAGGGAGCACCTACCGATCATGATACACAATTATCATCATCATCGTTTCTATTATAAGCTGTCATTGTAGTCGTAGTATTGAATTGATCATGCGCACCGTTATTTGCAAAAGATTTGTTCACTCTTATTTCTGGAGCGTTTACTTCATTGCCCAGTTGAATATCCGCTTTGCCTTGCTATTCCTTTGACCTGTTTGCTGCTATTACTTCTAACCTTCGTCACTACGTTCGTGCATGTTGATTTTTGCTTTTGTTTGTTTCTTGTTTTTTAAACTAAAACTAGGCATATAGCTTCGAGTTTTCTATCCTTATGATTTCTTTCTTATCTCTCAGCTGTTGGTTAATTTGTAACAGTGCTATTTTTCTACAAGGATGGCTTTTTTATTAAACAGCTCACGAAGGTTGATATGCCAATTAACAAAGAAACCAACTGAACTAAACCTATTGCTTTGACAACTTTCATGGTCTACCAATATATTTTCATTTTTAAACACCATATTTTTTATAGTTACATCGAAGTTTAGACACAACTGACAAAATCAACCAATATCTTTCATCGACTTCCGTTGTGAAATGCCTTCTTGAATGTGCTTTACGATCCTTTTCATTGTTTTCATGGACAGTTCATTTGTTGGAGCCAAGTCTCTTTTCAATTTGATATACCCAACCTCTAGATGAAATCTATCAAAACTGTAAACTGATATCTACACTTTTGCTGGTAATTGGTTTACAGTTGAAAATTAAAGATCATTGCCAATATTTTCCCCTCGAGATTGGATTATTCCATATTTTCCTCAGCATAGTTTGAAAAAAATTATACCATTAATGTAAATAATCTAATTTGTTTTTTTTTTTAAGGAATATACTATGAAGCCAGAAAGGTCAGCTATTAAAGAAAAAATGTTTGACGTTCGATCTGTTATTATGCAAAATAAAACAACTCAGGGAACATCCTCGAAATTTGCTAATTCCATATTTTCCAAGGGTAGTAGAGGGTATTTTTATTTAAATTTACATATTATTAATTAGAATTTGGAAACATGGCTCATGACTTGGATTGATGCCTATCAATCTCAGTGGAAATCGAACTTTTGAGCTATGTAACATTTTGGCCCTCGACCGAGCTGTCAATTAAGAGATGCACTTGTGTAAATAACAGGTGCATCCGGTAGAAGATAGGGTATCACCTTGACCGTGGATGGGTTGAATTCAGTGCAGATGCGACCCCCACAAGAAGCAGGTGGATGTCAAACAATTATATAACCCGGTGCCACAGACGGTTTGGGTTAGTTGGAGTTAGTTAGTTGGAGTTCGAGTTGCATTTCGAGGCAGTGAGAACCGGCACCCAGCAGAGTGCTTAGGCTCTCAGGACCCCCGGTTGAGCAGCCCAGCAGAATGAGAAAGAAGTGCTGCTATAGTCATAGGAACTTGGGGTCAATATGTTGCAGTCTGTTCCGTCTCCAACTCACCTCTCACACACAACCCTGTCGCAACCCTTTCGCAAACCTTTCGAATAAAGAAGTGTGTTCGTTCGTCATTATAGTTGATTATGTTTCCGCATATATATGTATACGTAAAGTTGTATCACGGCTATACAACAGCTATTTGGTCAATGAAACCTGTTAATCATAACGCCGCGTAAGGCGCCCTTTTCATTGTTGGTTCAGATATTTTAGAGGGGTCTTTTCAATATATTTAAGTGATGTATGGGTTTATTATTTTTATTTTTGTTTTTGTTTTTATTATTGTGTGTGTGTGTGTGTGTGTGTGTGTGTGTGTGTGTGTGTGTGTGTGTGTGTGTGTGTGTGTGTGTGTGTGTGTGTGTGTGTGTGTGTGTGATATCCTTTTTCCTTTCTCATCAATATATCCCGTTTGTTTTTTGGCTGCCGGGAAAAATCTTTTTCTAACTTTGATGTTCGTCGTGCTTTTAGAGAATATACATATTCCCGTTTCAAATAATTACTCTCTCTCTCATCTATCCCCTATATATATATATATATATATATATATATATATATATATTACTTAAATTCTGTTTCTCACATAATCTCTCTCTCTCTCTCTCTCTCTCTCTCTCTCTCTCTCTCTCTCTCTCTCTCTCTCTTTCCGAACTCTATAATATTTACAGAGCATTCTTTTGAACCATTCAGCTAATATTAAATTTCTTTCTTAACAATATAGCCGCAGAACATTTAACAACATGGCGTCTCAAATTTCTACTGCGCTATATATCACAAGAAGGAGTAAAATACGTTCTTTATTCTGTCTGATTCTCTGTGGTATCTACTGTCATCCTCCGCCAGTGCTTTGGAGAAAACTACAAGGTTGTTACAGCAAAAGGTAACTTTAATCGTTTTTTGTTTTTTTTTTAATACTGTTTTCATTTTGTGTACAGAAAAAATTCTCTTAAATTTCAAAGTTAGAAAGTTAATATAAAATGAGAACATATCTTTGTGTTTACTTTATAAACTGTGAGACTTTGGCTTTTACCTATGTTTTTTAAAGTGCCTAAAATCATTAACTAGTTGGTTAGAAACAGTGTAAAAAAAGGATTAAGATTACAGTTAGCATTTGGATGTGTCATTACTAAATTCTAGAATATTTAGATCGCATTTTTAAGCCATTTGGCTAGTTGATAGATAGATAGATATCTCCGCATGAAAAGTTGGCGTCACACTGTTTTTCATTTTCCTCTAATCCATGTTCTCTTGTATTAGGTTATGTAAATGTAGAAATATGATTCACTCTTTGCAGTGAACATATTGTTAAAAACAATAACATGGTATTTTACATAATTGTGGTTAAATATAAATACTGTAATATTGAATAATTATTTCTTGAGAATAATAAACATGTTTCACCATACAAATAAGCACGTTTAGTACCTTTATCTCTTTCTTTGCCCTCAGGGATGATTATGGTTCCTCATGAAAAACGGTTTGTGTTAGAGAAGTCACTTTCAGAAGATATCGTTGCGTCGAAGAGAGACCAATAGACATAGCAAAGAATCTGAAATGTTGTAAGTTATTGGTGAATATCAATCTAAAATAACAATTTAGAACAAGAATACTTTTGTACAATTTAAGAGACGAAAATAATTTATAATACATTTTTCATAACTTCCAAATTTTATAGTTATATCACTTTCTCTGCAGATTAATATATTAGATATATATCATTTTCTTCTTCTTTAACTTCTCAATTTCCTCTTCTTCTTCGTTTTTTTTTTTCTCTTTCTTCTTTTCTCGTTCTTTTTCAACAACTTCTCTTTTTCTTTGTTGCTATTGTCTTCTTCACTTGTTATTCTTCTACTACTTTTTTGCTCATGTTTGACTTCTTATCTTCAATTTTTTCTCCTCTTTTTCTTCTTAAATTTCAACTGCTTGTCTCTTACTGCTCTTTGTCATATTCTTTCTAACAAGAAGAAAAGAAGCAGAAGTTACAACTTTAAATAAATTAACGACAAAGACCCAATTATTAAAAGTCGATGCCGGTCAAAGTGCAGAGTAGACGTTAACCATCTCAGTTCAAGTTCATCTTTCCTCAGCGGTAACCATTAAGCTTGAGTTACAATTGATTCTACTGATATCACAATCACCATTTAAATGTTTCTGGTCTTATGAGTATATCGTTGTTATTTTTATTTTATTTTTACTGCACTATGAGGAAAACGAATGAAAATAACAAATGTAATTCATTTTATCGTATCACATTTACGATATATATTCGCGGCTAATCCCTTAGAGGATAATCTATTATAATCATTCGTGGATTCTTTAATCAAACAGAATCAAAAGTCTAGTGCTATAACTGAAAAAGTCAAACAGGGACCATTTGTCGATCTTCAAAACAAAATTCGATGGATTATTTCGGGGACCAAGCGATGTTTTGCGTACAGTTAGATATATTTAACAGCCCTGGATAGGGGAATTTAAGGCTCGTATTTTATATATTATTATTATTATTATTATTATTATTATTATTATTATTATTATTATTATTATTATTATTATTATTATTCCTCTTTACGAGTTTTTAACATCGGTTTTAACTGGTGGTTTTTCGTTAAAGTCTAAGTCGTAGCATGTCTCCTCAGGTCTCCAAGACTCTTTTAGATAATTCTTGCTGATCGTAACAGTCTGAATGGTCTTGCTCTGATCTCCAGTTACTTCAGTGTCATTTTCCATGTCTTTGTGGACCATTCCAAGGGTTCCGACGAAAATTGATATCACCGTCATCATGTTCTGCATCTTTTTAAGCTTTCTGGCGAGATCCAGGTTTTGTTTCAGCTTTTTGTTTTTTAGTTTTTTCCGCTTTCGATTTATGGAAGGGCAATATCCATGAGTTATCAAGTTTCTTTCAAGTTAATTAACTCTAGCTTGGGATTTGATAATCCGTTTCTATCTCAAACTTCCAGAGAATTTTATGTGTCTCATTTTTAAGACAGATCCTGATTTCTGCATACTTTATCAGCAGGGGTAAACTTGAGTTTTTTCTGCAATTCCCAGTCGATTATATTAATTTATGTTAATTTTTAACAAATGTTTACTATAAAAGATAGCAAAATTAAAAGAAATAGAAGAGAACTCTCTCTCTCTCTCTCTATATATATATATATATATAGCTGAAGTACTCAGCGTCTTCCCTGATCCGGGATAAAAAGACAAATTTTGAAAATAAAAATTCATTTTATTTGGGGTTTTTTGTGCAAATGAGTTCCGTCATATTAATTCTCTTCCAAAAGTCCAAGTCCAAACCTCACAAAGAGATGAGTAACACCTGTAAATGACAATTTTATTTGCTTTCTGGATGAATGAGACCTTCTAAATCAATTTTAAGCGAAGATCTTCCAGGAACCTCCAGAAGAGAGTAGGATTTTGGTTTCGCCGCAACAAATACCTTTCAAATTAATACCTTTCAAAAAACCCGTTAAGTACAAGGAGCTTACATTCTAAGTTTCATCAAAATTAGCTCCTAAACTTACTAGTCTATAATAAGCAAGCACACAAGTGAGCAAGCAAATGATTATATATATATATATAGGTGGGGAGTAAACCAAAAAGTTCTAGAATGAGTCGGAGTTTTTTACTATTTTTTGATATCCTTCCTCCCAGACATGAATTCACTTTATCCAACGATGCTCAACCATTGCAATTTCATGACGAAAAAAGTTGGTTTCCTGGTACTTCAAAACTCCTTCACAGCACATCGTTGTTTCCAAAAGCAACCATGGGATTTAAGTTAATAAAACAGAAAAAAGTTAAATAGAGCCAATTCTGGTGAATAAGGGGGTGGAGTAACGATTCAAAGCCACGGTAAGCTGCTTCCTCTTCAACAACCTTGGCAGTGTGAATGGGTGCGTTATCCTAGTGCAAGAGCATACATGACTTCAGCTTCCCTCTGCACTTCGACTTTATTACTTTCTTCACTTCTCTTAATTCTGATGCATCGTACATTAATAGTTTTCTTTGTTCCAAATAGTCTACCATGCATAGTACATTAATAGTTTTCTCTGTTCCAAATAGTCTACCATGTTTATGCCTTCAGAAAAAAAAATCAGAATCCATCGCCTTGCCCACAGATGCTGTATGCTTGAACTTCTTTGTGTTTTCACTGTTTGCTTTGAAATTCAGGTTCGAGTGGTAAACAAAGATTTCATCTTGAGTTACTAATTTGCGGTTGAAATTCTTACGGTTGGCTTCGAAGCAGGTCAGAAGTATCCTAGAAATGTCAACCCTTTTCAGTTTGTGCTCTGGCTTTCTTGTGACCCTTCAGAAAGACAGATTTCTCATTCTCAAGATCTCAGTTAAAACAGTGTAGACCAAACAGAATTAGAACTAATGGACAGCTATCCGCAGAACAGTAAGACGTCTGTTATCTAAAACCATACGGTCTGCCACATCAACTTGTTCATCAGGGGTTCATGTTTTGGGGTGATATGACCGAGGGTCATATTCAATGCTGTCCCTTTCCGCCTGAATCCCACAGCCCATTTCTTCAGTCCCATAGGAGAGTCTTCATCAAGTATCTTCTACTATGTCCTCATGGATTTCCTTGCCATACCTTTCTTTGGAATATATTTTGTGACTTCTTGAGTCACTTTTTTGTTCATTTTTAGAGTTGTCGCACACCTTTGTATGGTCCTCACGTATACAGAAATTCAGTTAATCTCATGAATTTTCTAATTTTACAAGATATGCAACAAAAATTGTTCTCCTGTAGTTCTCAATCCAAGGTGAGAACTTTTTGAACTACCCTGACAAAAACTGCCAAAAAATAGCAGTAATCTAAAAAAATCCTGTATGACCCGAAACCTAGCACGCATAAAACTTAAATCATTTAGAGAAGTCAACAAAATATAAACTTTTCCAGCAGTATTTTCCCTATCATTGTCAAACAGCAGAATGAAGAGGGGAATTTATTTTTTAAAAATTGGATGGGTGAATTCGATTATTTTCCCAAGTGCATTCATTATTTTTTAAAAGCGACAGGAAGATGCCTTTAACAGGCTGCATAAGTTACGTGAGTGGCAAAACAGGATATGCATCTGTCTCTTAAGGTAAACAAAACAAACACGGCAAAAATGCCTCGTGAACTACGTGGGTGGTATGCGGGAAAGAAATGTGACCACGAGGATTGCGTGGGCATCCAGAAAATGATAGAACCACTGATGATTTTTCCCCCAAAGAGAACGAAGGATAAGCAGAAGAGTCACTAGAATTTACGCCGCTCTGAGCGCTGGCCTTGTGCCAGACGGCCCACGGCTGAAAGGTAGAGAAAGACCGGAGCTGTACGCGTCTTGCAAAAGCGAGGAGAATCTAAGATGATTGAATGCCTCGAAATAATGCAAGACGCCCGTTGAGAGAGGCCTGAAAAAATAGCTTCACGAAAACGAGGAGAACCTAAGATGACTAAAGGCCATGAGATAATGCTAGATGCATGGAACAGAGAAGTGTGAAGAAATAGACTCATGAGAAGGAGAGAAACGTGAAGAAACTGACACGCTAAAGTCGAAAGTGGGTATGGTCCCAGAAGAAAGAAAAAAGGGTACCCTGCGAAAGCCCTGAATTCTAAAATCATGTAGAAGCTGAGATGATTAGATGTTTTGAGTTGGCTCTGTAGTAGTTTCATGAAAGCTGAACGAAACAGAAAGGCAGAGATGTTTCACGGAAAAACTGCACCGTCGCTTTTGTATGTTTGCAAACTTAACCGTCCTCGACTCTTTCCTTCACTCCACTATTTCATACATTTCGTAATAAAAGGAAAAGCAAAGAAGCAGATTATATTCTTATACATCAGAGTTATATTCTGCTCTTTATTCTCGGTATACATTTATGTTTATATTGCATAATTTGTGTGTTTCTAACGTTGAAGGAATGTCTTTTATCATAAAAAAGCAAAGGACAGTTCAGGCATTCAACCGTTTGGCTTTCTTTGTCTATGGCAAAAGATACCTGAAGAAATCCAGAAGATAAAAAGGATGAAAGATGAGTATAACAACCAATAGGACAATATTCTGAATCGTTTAAATTGTGTAAATAATAATCATACAGAATTTACGTTTCTAAACTTTAAAAGAAAAACAAACTTTACCAATTATTTGACCTACTAAAATAAATTGTTAAGTTTATTGATAGTATTCCTTGGTCACAGATGTAACAATTGCAGAACATTATTGTTTTATTAGATCTAACATACCTGATAAAAAATACTAACAAATTACTATGGTCTTACTCTGTAAAATCTACAAGAGGGGAAAATTTCTGTCTTTTCTCAATGGACGTCATAATAGCTTGATGTACATCAACCAAATTACCGAACCAGTAACAACACTCATGGTCATTACTCATCATCATTAAAAAAGAATTGTTTCATTGTTGTTATAAGCAATTACGATTCAAGCAAGACTTCTACTCATACCCAATGAACATAGATAAATATTTCAGCGAGTTCATACGATATAGTTGGTCAAATTGGGTGTATATATATATATATATATATATATATATATATATATATATATATATATATATATATATATATATATGATTGTGTGTATGCCTCTCTCTGTGTGTGCATGTGGTTATGTGTGGTTTGGTTTATCAGCTTAACAGCACATCAATGCTGAAATTTGATTTATTTGTAAATAATAATAATTATAACTATATTTTCAACGTTACATTGCTATCAAATTTTTTAAAAACCTTTTTTTATTTGACTATAACAACAACTAGTGTGTGCAGCTAAATGGTATTTAGTATTCCTATCAAAAAGCAAATAATCTATACAAAATTATATGGTTTGAAATAACTATTCTTCTTTAATAATCATTATATGTTTGCACACAGTTAGTCTCATGTAATTAATGAGTCTGTAAAATTTATAACTCCAAGTATTCTTCACATGAATGATTTTTATAAAGCTAACTGATTTCAAATATTTTTATCTAGATTAATACTACGATTTGATAATAATAATAATAATAATAATAATAATAATAATAATAATAATAATAATAATAATAATAATAATAATAATAATATATTTGCACACCGTTATATGGCTTCTCATATATCAATGCAATACTAATAATTTTTAAACAAATCTACTTGACTTGAACCCTAAAAATTACTACCAGTCAGAGTCAGAGTGTACCTGGAAGTGGTGGCAATGAAGAGCCACGGGCTCTAGAAGTGAAGCCTTATCAACGGATTTAGGTGAGTGTCATACACAGGACACTTCTTTAGGAGGTACCCTTCTGCTAGGGATTCAGTCGTCGTTTTCTAAGCTCCCTTAATAGGACTAGTAGCTGTGTATCTGTGTGTGTGCATGTATTTGTGTGTAGTTCTAGATAATAAATTAATTGAATCTTTTGTTTGGAATTTACTGTAGGATTCGAATAACCTTTAAATGACTGGAAAGATATCGTGTGTCAACTCAGTTTAATTGATAGAAAATGACATTTAAGGCAGTTAAAAGCTTGACTGTCATTGAAGGATTCAGGTGAGAAAAGTCCTGGAACTTAAAAGTGAGATTTCAACTTGAACATAGTTAATACAAAGCAGTGGATGGTTCGACACCTATTTCCATCTGTGATTCAAATGACACATCCAACTCTCGTACTTAGTTGATTATCTTATCTAAATGAATAATGTTATGTGTGTACATAAGAAAACTTCGTTTTCGTTATTCATCACAACTTTGAAAATAGAGCGACCAATAAAGAATATGGAATAGGAAGGTGAAGACGAGAACCGAAGGAGATCGAAAAAAAAAGAACAAGATAACTATAAAGCAGTATATACCGATGAATATATGCTCATCCAATCATTTTTTAGAAAAGGTTAATTTTCTTCTGAATCAAAGATTTGTCATTTCTATAAAATGTATATTATTTATCCCAAACAACCGAACTTCAGTAACAAATACAAGAATATGTAGCAGTCCAAGAATAAATACACACCCTTAATGAATATTCATGCAGCTTCATTTTTTGGTTTCAGAATTGTCAAATTTTTTAACAAAAATTTTATGGATAGTAAATATATTTCCCTCAAACTTTCTCCAGATTTAGAAATGCAATATTGAAGGAAGCTTTTTGTTTTAAAATGAGATATACTCTTAAGGTTTATTTACTATTTCACCCTAGGGCGCCTCGAGTAGTGTAATGGTTAGCAATCTTGACTAATAAACCTGAAAGAGTTCGAGTCTCATTGCGCACCCCATTCATTTGGCTTTGTGCCACATCTAAGCAAAAAGTTTAGTAAATTACTATTTCCAATAAATAAGTTTTAGACTTTTCTTACACATCATGATTATCGTGCATTTTTAAAACGAATGATATAATTCTCTTTTTAAATTTGCGAATTTTATTAAAAAATATATAAATTAGCTAATCTCATTAAGTTTGGTTTGGTTTGGTTTGGTTTTGTTTTTTTTTTTTGTTTAATGACATATCAACTTTCTAAGGTTAATTAATGCCAAAGCCATCCCTGTGGAAAAGCAGTAGCGGTACTACCGAATCCATAGCTGAGGGAATAAGGGTGTTAATACATTTCCCAAGGGTATTAGTCCGAAAGTGAATGTAATTGTGCTTACAACCAGATTGTAGTTCAGCACGTTAGCCACTAATTCACGGGGAATTCCCCAAACTTTATTTGAAAAAAATCGCTATAATCGTCAAGTTATATAGCTGGCTCTCCTTAAACTTATTAGAGACGGAAAACCCATGCCAAACTTTTAAAGAATTTGGCTTCAGAGAGCCGTCCATCCACGCAAAACCTGCCCCATGGCTAAAACATGAAAAGACAAATTTATTCATCCACCTACAAAATTGTATTAAATTCTACCCGTATCGGGAGTCAGGAAAAAAGATTTGATGTTGAAGCCAAATAAACAAAGGAGCAGACGGAGCGATTTTCTTAAAATTCTATGAAAAATATTCCTTTGAATTTTTAGATCTATGTATTATCTTCCAGGTGGTATTTCATATGCTTTTTTTAATTTATTTCATTTTATTTTTCCAGATGTAAAAGGGGTGCTATTATCTATGTTTAAAAAGACACATTGATTTTGCAGATATCTCTCGAATAATTATCAAAGCAGTTCTTAATAGAAAACAAGTTCTGTGTAGATTTAACAGTCTCGTCGCTTTGAATTACGTGCTCTATTTGCTATTCATCCGCTGGCTTTACTAGTTATTTTTTCGGCTATTTGCTGTTTCTCAAATACTTTATTCTAAATTTCTGGTGCATACAAGCAATCGTTTGAGACATATTTGGTTAGAAAATCCAGAAAAGTAACGGATTTAAGAAAGGAATAGATAAAGTTTATATTCAAGGGATGTCCGAAAAATAAGATACAAACATATAAAAATCCATGTTTATTCATATTCAAAGAAAATCAAGATAAAATCAGCATACATACATATATATATATACAGAAATAGACATGTAAACATATATATAAACATATAAGTATATATAAACATACACATATATAAAAACATATGTAAGCATATTAAAATATATTGCGGACAAATGTCTAAATGAAAAAAAAAAAACACTGATTTACAAATTAGTAAATTTTATTGCTATAAAGTGAGCGAAAATTTTCTCGAAAAACAGAAGTTATAGTCTTCTCTTGTGAGAAAAGATAATTTTAATTAAAGCGTGGATATTACAAAAGAGAAAAAATTCATTTAGCAGTTTGTGCTGTCTCAGCCTTGTGTGTGTAAAAGATCTTTTAGCATGCAAAATATCTTTATGTGTGTAAAAGGTTTTTCAGTATGCCACTATGTAAGAAAGAAAGAATGTTTATGTATGCGGCTGTCACTAAATTTTTTTACCTGCAAGTGCAAGATTGAAATTTGAGTACAAGCACAATAACTTGATTAAATTAGAATACTTAAGTGATGTTGAAATTAAATGTTTTCTTGAAATAGAAATAAACCAAAAATTTATTCATCCACCTACAAAATTGTATTAAATTCTACCCGTATCGGCTGTCAGGAAAAAAGATTTGATGTTGAAGCCAAATAAACAAAGAAGCAGAGCGATTTTCTTAAAATTCTATGAAAAATATTCCTTTGAATTTTTAGATCTATGTATTATCTTCCAGGTGGTATTTCATATGCTTTTTTTAATTTATTTCATTTTATTTTTCCAGATGTAAAAGGGGTGCTATTATCTATGTTTAAAAAGACACATTGATTTTGTAGATATATTTTACAAAATAAATTCGTTTAACCTCCTGCTGGTATATTAATTTTATCACTATATATAAGAATGAAGTAGGTTTGAAATTAGATTTTTTTTAAAGTTCATGATTTTTCTATGATTATAATAGGTTAAAAAATGTATTTTTAACTGTCTTAAATCATTTTAGGTTTTGATACTTCAAATTTTACTAGGCGCGTCAAATATTGTCATCTGCGAAGCTGAAAGAAGTTTTAAAACTAGCGCGGAAACGGAAAAATACATATATAAAAAATTACTATTTCTCAAGTCTATATTTTGTACAAAAAGAACTTTTTATTGGTATATCAATTGATTTTCCATCAATTGATTTCCCATAATATATATATATATATATATATATATATATATATATATATATATATATATATATATATGTGGTCTGGGAGACCTTGGTTCAGTCCCATGTCGTGTCATACCAAAGACTTTAAAAATGGTACTTGATACCTCCTTGCTTAACATTCAGTAATATAAGGTACGTATCAAGGGTAAAGTGGAGCAATTCATGGAAAGGAGTAGCGCCCTCCCCTACACCTCGGTGTTGTAGCTATTGAAAAGGGAGTCTTCTGGTCGTTCTCGATTACTGTCGCTAACTTTACTACTTACTATATACGAGGTGCAGTCAATAAGTTTCCAGACTTTTTTCGTATGTTCTATTACCGGTATTAAGCACTCTTTATTCATCTGAGATGTGTTCTGAAGATATGGTGGAAAGGCAAAGAATGATGATCTTAAAAAAAAAATTAAATTAGATATTTACTGCGGGCAAAAACACTAACCATCGCTAGCCCAGTCGGCTGGGGCAGGTGAATACACCGACTGCATCTCTGCAAAGGGGTGAGGCCTCCTAACACGTGTCCTGAATATGACATTAAACAATTTGATGGTGAGTCTCCTGTAATGCTGGACTTTTGAGGAATGCAGAGTATTCCTTCATTGCCATTGCTCCAAAGTCCACTCTGCCCGAAGTGGTAGCATCTGATAGAGTCCTCTCTATAGGTCAAATTTAACTATTTCACATTTTAAATGTTTGCACACAGTTTAACTGTGTGCAAACAAATAAATTATGCTTAACTGAATTGCTTGAAATAGAACTGTTTGGTCATTTAACTGAGTGTAAACAAATGACTGATATTTAATTGAATTGGTGATACATGCCAAAAGAGTAAGCTTAGGCTAGTTTTAAAATGTTTTCAACAAAATGTGTTTACAAATCATATATATATATAATATATGCATAAAGAGGATATGGCATTAAATAACCTATAATGGTTGATAAGCTATAAAACCAAACTAAAGCAAACTAATGCGCTCTGGTTCATGTTCTCTGTCATCAAATCAGCTGGAGCTGAACGGTCTGCCTTCCTCTGATAATTGCTCCTATCCAATATACTCCATTTTTGTTGGGAAGTGTCATATCATTTAATTATGGAAACATTACGGCGAATTAAGTTTTGCGTATCAGAGGTGTAGATTTTGAAACCCTGTTTAAAAAATTTCAAATATTCATCAGAATTGGTTTAAAGTTATTGAGACTCCCTAAAGTTCTGTAAGGTACAACTGAAACAAATAATAGATTAAACTTAATATCAAATAAAGATATCTTTATTTTTGTACGAATTACATGCCATATATATATATACACACCAGTGGCATGTAGTTTGTACAAAATTAAAGATATCTTTATTTGATATTAAGTTTAATATATATATAAATATATATATACATATCGAGTGATTTGATGACAGTCTATGATGAGTCTACTTGATGATGGGAAAAGTGTTTCGATCTTGTTGAAAAGTAGCATAGTAGTTATGGTAAAATATGCACAATGGTTTATTTTTATAAAATAAATATTTTGCATCAGTAACCCCTTGTAGATGGGATAAGAATGATAGAAAGAACAAAAACTTATCAAAGTGTTGAGAAAGGTAGAAAACAGAAGAGAAATTAAATGTTGGTTGGTTAGTCAAATGGCATGTGAAGAAAGAAAGAAAGAACATGTATCGGTTAATTAAAGGAGAAAAGTTAATTTGAAGGAAAGAAGACAAGAAGGAAAAGTAGAAAAAAATGAAAGAAAGGTAGAAAAATAAAATAGAAACCCCCCAATAAAGATATAAAGACTGAATATAGGAAAGAAGCGATCCGAAATAAAACGAATAAAAAAACCTGATTGCGAAATTAAAGAAAAGAAAGCAGAATCGAAAGAAGACCGAGTAAAAAGAAAGAAATTAAAAACTAATAATGCAATAAAACACAAATGCTCTGACAATCCACGATGACAAAGACAAGACAACTAAGATGAAAAGAAAAATATAGAAAAATGATGACGTAAAGAAAATGCGAAAGAAAGTTCCTATCTACTTTGTTTTCTTCCTTCCTAATATCTGCCTTAAAGAAACTCCTCTCTTTTCTGCGTCTGATTTGATACACCTACTTTTTACCACCTTGTACTGTTCATTCAACACTAACCACACACCCATTCCCATCTATCGATTACTCACACCCATAATGAAATGATAGCTTTCAAAAATGATCTCCTAGTTGCCGTTTGAGAGCTGACTGGTTAGGTTTTATTGCTGATTAAAGATAAATGACAGAAGCAACAGTCGTTCATAACAAGCCATTGTTTCGCATTTTTCATGTTGGGCAGATAAGACGCCTATTCAGAATTGCTGTTGCATTCCTTTTTTTTATCCGGCAGGCAATTACGATTATGAATAAAGAGCAATGACTCCCAAAAATCATTTTAAGTAATCGATAGTTGATAAGCAAAGAAGACTTTGAATAATTATATATATATATATATATATTGTATCACAACTCATCAGACACGAATTGAAATGCTTGAAGCTGGGATCGAAACCTGGCTGACTTTATGCCAGCCAGATATTCTAGTGCATAGCAACCAACAAACAAAGGGATGTGAACACAGATGTATCCATTTGCTTTTCTTTTCATATATACACTTAACGACCACCGAATACTCAGTTCATTAGAAGAACTTTGCATTACGCAAGTGGTAACCGGAACTTCCTCTACGAGAGTGCTCAATCCCCGGCGGGAGAACGCGCGCACACACACACACACACACACACACACACACATATATGTGTGTGTGTGTGTGTGTGTGTGTGTATGATCCTGCACCAAATATAAAATTGAACTGAATTAATCGAGAGAAAGAAGATTTATTGGTATCTACAAAAGAAATGGAGTTAATGATTCTAAAAAAATACGTTTAAAATAAACTATTTAAGATATTGATACTCACAGGCGGTTTTGGATAGAAGCCAGTTTGTTATTAAGGCTCCACAGACCCCCCACCAAACCCCGAAAATCAATCACAGAGCCTCAACAGATGGGGAACCGCCAAAAAAAACTGAGAGCAATATTTTTTTGTTCGGCGAAGGCTGAAGACATTCAAACTAACTTTCAACTCTGCAAAACATTAAAGCTCCTTCTGGTCTTCCGGAAGGTTCAAAACAAAGACATTTCGAATCCATATTTGTTCAGGAGTGCACTAATGGTGACCTCCTTTGTTCGCTCGGTGGGGAGCCGCACGAAGAGTATGGGGCAACTCATCAAGAAGGCCAGTCGGTCGGACATAAGGTTAGGGAAAATGGAGTACCCATCCCTTAAAACGCTTTATCATATTGTTCAGGTTGGGTCCCGATTTATGTTTAACCTTGTTTTTATAGGGCATTAAAGTTGAAGTACCCTATAAACCTCGGAGGCGTGTCTAGAGATGGCCGAGTCACAACTGAGCTCGGCAACAGATCCCTGAGACATGCTGTCAGCGTCCTCACCCGCGAGAATTTCCGTACCGTAGTCAACAGCGAGTAAGGCAAGTGGGTTTGATGGCTCTAAACCTTGCCACGTTGAATGTGAGGGGAATAAGAGATACAAGAAAGCGCTTGCTTGGTGAACTCTCGAACCTCAGTTTGAATGCTATTGCAGTGCAAGAGAGTCCCTTCCCTTACGCTGCAGACTGTCAGGTGCTGGAAAATAATTATGACGTCCTTTCAGCATATGACAACCGTAGCAGCGTTGGGTCTCTTTGCTAATTGGACGTAGTCTTAATGTTGATGTAAATCTTATTTCAGATGACAGGGGCCGGTTGGTTTCGAGGTCCGGGTGGCCGAGGTTTATGCACCCAATATCGCCGTTCCTCGACGATCCGTAATGGATAATTTCAATAATGGGTGATTGGAATTCGATCCTTGGTCCCAAGGTAGACAGGGTCGGTTGGAGAGCTAGAAAGTCGAGAAGGGGTGAAAGCAGCCTGCTTGACTTTATGGCTCACAGGTTCCGTCGGGGGGGGGGAGATGTGGGCGTGGCTAGATAGATCACACACTGTCCATGCTAGATCCAATCTGGACAGAGTGTTAGTTAGAAGAGTTGACATTTTGTTAAGTGCCCCACGTTCCACTGTGCAGCACAGACTGATCATAGGCTTGTTAACTGCGGTTAACTGATAGGCCTAGTGAAGCCGTTTACTGGAAGTATAATACCTATTTACAGGAGATATGGGACTTCCGGGACCAGCTGAAATCCCTAGTTCAGCGGGCATTAGTGGGGGCGGTTATCGGGAACAAGTGTTTGGGATCTCTCAAACATAAGGCTACTGATTTAGCCTTCAAATACGGTCGCTACCTTTTGCGTGATGCTAGCGAGTGCTACAAGGGATACGTAGTTAGGTTTAGGTTAAAAAGAGTTCCCAAAAAAGCCGAAATTCGACGCTCTTGTGCGTGAGGAAGAAGTACAAAGGTTTCCCTTTCGATATATCGAATCGATCAAGTCCCTGAACGGGTATGTGCTCGGCTCGAATCGTGAGATGCGCGACGCTTTTCGGTCGCACTTCCGTGATCACTGTCCTGATTCAGGAGTCTCGAAGCTATTTAGCCGACTTCTGCGAAGGTTTGGTTACTGAATGCGTTGAAGCAGGTCGGCCTCACCAAATCTCTGGAATTAGGTGGTTTACCTTATGAAGAGTACTTGAGGCTGCCTATTCAGACGAATATGTTCAACCATTGGTTCGCCCTGTGAGCCATCTCTGGTAGCGTTACCAAGGGCGTGATCACATTGCTGAAGAAAGGTAGCAGGTATGTTTGAGAGGACTTAGATGATTACAGGCCCATAACTCTTCTTAACACAGAATTATAGATTTTAACCCGGGTCCTAGCGAACCATTTGCAGCTTGTCATTAGCGATTTGATCGGACCTTAGCAGAAATACACTGTGAGGGGAAGATCAATCCAAGATAACTTGCAATTGATGCGTGAGATCCTAAAGGGGTTAGAAGACGGCACCAAAGCAACGCTAATCAATCTGGATCCGTCCAAAGCCTTCGATAGGGTAGCCGTGTACGTCTTCCCCTTGATCCTTTACTTCCTCAGCCTACGAGGTGCATACGATAAATTTCCAGACTTTTTTCGTATGGGCATTTAAAATTGTTGTAGACTCTTGAAAATTCAGTACGTTAATGCTATACATCTTATGAGATGACTGACCAATTTCCATGATTTCAGGTTCAAATGAACAGCTACAGGAGGAATTGGAATACACCCTACTAAAGCCTGATTGTCACAGTTGGTGCATTTCAAAAATGTAATCTGACACTTTAGAAGAACGATATGCAATAAAATTATGTTTTAAATTTGGGAAAATACCACAGAAAAATATGGAATGCTTCAGACTGCTTTTTAGCCGTCTTGAATGATCGAGCATCAGTTTGTGAGTGTCATAAGAGATTAAAGGAAGACAGGGAGTCTGAGAGGGATGATGAGAGGTGTGGGAGGAGTAAGAAAGTCAATACACCAGAGCTGATTGGCCAAAGGGTTAGGGTTAGGATTAGTATGTTGAGGTTTTGAGGGAGTTCAGGAAGAGATTCCGTCGGAAGAGGCCAGCGCTCTTCAAATCGGGTCAGCGGCATTTCCACCAGGACAATACACCAGTCCACAACTCCATCCTTGCCACTGATAGTTTGACCAAGATCGGCATTAAGACAGTTCCTCACCCTCCCTATAGTCAAGACCTTGCTCCCTGTGACTTTTGGTTATTCCCTAAGCTCAGATGCTGTCGTTATGAGAGAATTGAGGAGATGAAGAAGCTGTGACGAAGGTCATTGACACAAGAGGACTTCCATGGGGCATTCCAGAAGTCGTTGGAACTGTACAACAAATGCATTGCAGCCAGAGGAGATTACTTCGAAGGGGACTAGGGTTTCATGTGTGTACTATCAATAAAAGTGCCCATACGAAAAAAGTCTGGAAACTTATCGTATGCACCTCGTAAGAATCATCAGCTGGCACTTCAGCGATTTCTCTCCAAAGTAATTTGGACAGGCCGAACGTAGACACGTCTGTTGTCAATGTCTGCGTAACGGGGGTAGGTATGCCTGATCTGGTTTTCTGGAAGACTGGCTTACTTGAGCCGATCCTTGTCAGAAGACACGGTGTGAAAGCGAAAGGCGAACGATACCTTTCCTCGCCTAAAGTCAGACCCCAAGGCTGAAGGTCAATGTAAGCTGAGGGGCGAAGCACCGTTTGTCCGCGAATGCCGTAAGGCCTTTCGCAACTTTCCTGTGTCCAGTAACCTTTCTCGGCCTCGAAAGGAACTTTATCTGAAACTAGTAGTGGGCTCCGCTTCCGATCCTAACGTTGATCGGCTTGGCAGGTCGATAGAGGAGGTTCCTTCGCATTGAAATTGGGCGCCATGTTCGGGCTTTTTTAACAATTCCAAATTCTCGCTCACCGGGCGGCTTGCACAGAATGCGTTACTCCTTTTCAGCCTAAATTACAACGTGGACCTGGCAGACATGCCCGACTGTCCTCGCTGTGACAGGAGTTTAGAAGAAACGGCTAATCATTCCTTCTACTCCCGAATTTAGAGTTATGTCGGAGAGCGGACGGCCTACATCGATCCAAAGTAGATCGTGCTGCTCGATGTTTCTTACGTCATTTTGCCTCAGTTTCAAGGTGAGAAGCGTGTGGTGTTTCTCTCGATCCTAACTGCTGGATGAAGCAAAAGAAGAGACGGTGTAAACTTTCATCGTGATCTGATTTTGTTCATTAGGCATCAGGTGAGAGTCAAAATTAGATGCGATAGAAAACGCTTGGAATGCATAACATTCAACAGAAACGGACCGGGTATTCGGGAACCCACCCCTGGTAAGTTGGATTGCTTGTCTCCTTTTTTCCCTAGTTAGCAATATCCCCGTCATCTAGTTATTAGTCTCCAAGATCTTCCCTGTCCCCATTCTTTATTTTTCCTCAAACCTTGATCCAGCATCATTTTTCTGAAGATCTTGGAATTCATAATTATATTCTCATTTCAGTAAAGCCATATAAATTTTCAGCTCTGCTCCCTAACCTGCGTTTCTTTTATCCCATTAGCCTAGTCTCTCTTCCCCACTAGGGAAGGTCCGGCTCTTTTCCAGTCCCCTCGGAGACAGGAAAACAGTCGGCTTCCTAATTTTAGATGGGATTTTTTCTTTGGTTTTATTTTATTTATTTTTTTTTTTTCTTCTTTTTTTTTTTTCTTGTGGTTTTCCCCCCATCCCCATCATTTTCACAAATTGTAAATATATCATTTCTCTAAATAAAATTCATGCATTTTTCATCTGAGGTTTTTAAGTAAGGCCTTTTCTCACTGAGCAAATTTGGTATTTTGGAGGGTGCAACGTGCTTTTAAGGATGAATGCCCAATTTTTTTGCATGAATGGGTCGGTGAATGTGGCTAGCTCGGGATACTTATATATATTAGTCCAGCACGACTGTTCCCCTCCCCTTTTCCCTGCCCTAAAAAGCTTGGAGCCTTGGGCTACCCAAAATTGTAATCTTTACTATTGTAGAAATAAAGGACTTCCTCCCAGCACTGGCCTAGTTCACGCCTCGGTTGGCATTTTTGGAGACACCGGACGTGTCTGGGCTCCGGTCTTGCACTCTGACCCACCTAAAAAAGAGCTTGCGCCACATTCGTCCGGTTGGTGGCACGAACGACAAATACTGACTTCCTCCCAGCAGTCGAACCTGACAGTTTCGGAAGGACGATTCTACCGTCTGTACTAACATTCTTATTTTGTATATGTGTTCTATTTATCCAATACACTTGTTCCACCTACTTTCTCTTCTTCCGTGTAATCTTTTTGGTCCCTAACAGGCCACAATAACCCCAAAACAAGCGAACCTGGTCGCAGAAATAGGCACTTTCAAGGTCACGCCCGTAAAGAGTTATACATTCTGAACAAGCCTGGTTAGGTCGGGTGATGTGCTAAACGAATCGCCAGGGTTTGAAAGTAGTCTTATCGACTACTTGGCCGAGTTTGAAAAACTACGAAAGAAGCCCGATTAGTTTATTGAAAGTGTCAATCCTTTAGATGAGGGCAGAGCACAGAGTTCAATCGGATCGGGAGATTTATGAGGCCTTCCGAGCGCGTTTTTGCAATCCTTTTGCCCGATTGTTGAACAGGAGTTTTCAAGCTATTTATCAGAATTCCCCAGCCGACTGGAGATGTAATCAGCTGGCTGTGAGGGACAGACGTCCATGATGCGTTGAAGTTGGTCGCTTTCAACACGTTGCTAGGACGAGTGTATTCGAGGCTGTCGCATATATTTGTACTGATTCTGGCGAATGTCTGCGACCATTGGTTTGCCTAGAGAGCCAGCTTTGGACATGTTATCAAGGCTATGATCACACTGCTGAAGAAAGATGGCTGGCATTTGTGGGGGGAAATAGATGATTACAATCTCATAACTCTCTAAAACACAGAGATAAATATTTTGGCCTGGACCTAAGCAAACAGTTTGCAGTTTCTATTGATCTGATTGGAACTGAGCAGAACTACACGGTGAAGGGAAGATTCATTCAAAATAATTTGCATTTGGAGCGCAAGATCCCGGGGGATATAGAAGATGACACAGAATATGCGCAGATCAATTTAGATTAGTTGAGAGATATTAATATCATGAGCCATATTCCCAGCTGTTTTGAAGAACGCCAGATTCGAACTGGGATTCTGAAGATGAATAAGCATTTTGTACCGATCCTCTGCAGCAGTAAACGGAAAACACTCTGGAGCTTTCGTGATCAAACAGTCGGTTCCGAAGGGTTGTCTCTATGTCCTTACTTTGGAGCCCCTGATTCGAAAGCTTAGGGATACGAGAGCAAATACGGTCCTTGTTGGAATTGTGCTTCCTCGATAGCTTCGAGTGAAGGTTTCTGCGTACGCCGAAGAAGTCATCGTGTTTGTATTATGCCGATCAGACATAATTATAATACAGTAGGGTCTTGGAGGGTACGAGAAGGTGTTAGGGGCTAAAATAAATTCGGAAAAGAGAGAGAGGCTGCGGTTAGAGTCCTAGAGAGAGGGGGTGTCCTCTCCGAAGGAGTAGCAGGCCGATCCGTATCCTGATCTTTAATTGATAAAGAAATAGTCGGAAATGCAGACAAAGCTAGAAGCACAGATGCGTACCTGGTTTCGAAGATAGTTGTTCTTAAAAACCAAAGCAGGTATGAGCTCCATGTTGATTTTACATTTGATCCTTAACCGGTTGCCGTTACCCTTTATATATGAGTATATATACTCCCGGTGATTATATTTTTACAAAACTAATAAGTCCAGATCTAGAGTATCTTTCCATCTGGCAACGTTTCTCTCTCTTCTGAAAGAGGACAAAGAGGTTTATTGTCTGATGTCACTGGGGAATGAAGACGTGGCCGGACAATTTTGGCCACTGTTTACCCAGCAGACTTGACTTCCTGGGGTTGGGGACATGTATTAAACTGACTTTGAATCACATCCTGAACCTTGTGGAAAGGTAGAGATGAGTAAATCCAACGGCTGAGTCCATTTCTGCCATTAGAGTTGCCAAAACCGTCCAATGTACAGCTGTTTCTAATTTTTGACACTTCTGTTTGTATATGGATTTCTTTATGGGTATCGATTCTGTTGTTTTATCACTCCTGATACTGAACTATGAGAATACTGTTTTGTTTTGTTTTTCGATTTTTTCTGCGTGTATTTTTCAACAAATTATACTATTAGGCGTTAGTGTCACTTAAATTTTGTATTCCCTATTAAAATTTAGATACAAATCTCGGGAGCTTCATTTACTACTGTTTATTCTTTTTTTTTTTTTTCACATAATTCATAGAATTTCTATAGGCCATGAAAAATTTAAATTACCACTTAATATCAATCAACATCTATTTGAGACCATCTGATAATCTTTTAAACAAAGAGGAAGCGACTAAGAATTAAAGCGATTTATCTCGATCAAATTGTAATCAATTCTTTCCTTTTTTTACTTCAAGCTCCTTTCCCGTTTATTTAAATTTGATAATTATTATAAATTCCTTCACTTCTTTCATTTTCTTTTCTTTTAATAATAATCGTGAACCTCATTTGCAGCAGAAAATATATCATTGTTGTTGGTGGGTTCTTGCTTCGTTTATTTATTAATTTTTATGGACAATTTCTTCGAAAAATTTAAACAAAAACAGTCTTAAAAATACGAGACGTGCTTTGTGAATAACGCCTCCGAATTATTTTCATGAAAACAACGACCGATGCACGAAGCCAAATGACACCGTTAGTTATCGCCACTGTCTTTGCATTTTCTTCAGTGTGAAACAAGAACATGCTTGTCGCGAGATACGCTCCAAAAGTAATGCCTCCTATTTATTTACAAATGATATGTGGAGCATAATAACACCGTTGGATTATGTTATTTTCTTATATTCACCACCATAAGCAAAGGGTTTTCGCTATAGTCTAAAAATCTACGCCAATGGAGGTGATCCATTTTTTCACAGTAATAGTGAAGATCATCACTCTCAGAAAAATGCACTTCATTTTAAACCATCAACATCATCATCAAATTACGGTGGTAGCACTGATTATATGACTCCTCTCTCTCTCTATCTATCTATCTATCTACACACACACACACACACACACATACACACACACACATACACACACACACACATATATATATATATATATATATCCATTCATCCGTATCATCCATCGCTCAAGGCAAGTCTTTCAGACTGCATCCAGTGTTTGGACATAACTGATGTAAGTAAAACTGCTGGTCGGCCAACACTGATACGTCCATATATAGGAGTCCACAAGAAAACGTTTCTTATGAGTTCGTTTTTCTTTCTCCAACAGTGCCTCACACGTCTTGTGAGTCCTACTTTGTGAGAGGGTAGGCAGTGGCCGTACACCTGTTGTTTCGTGGGGTGCTGATTCCAGGATTTGTTCAAGTCAACAAGCATTATTTTTATGTAGTTCCTACCTGGCTTTTTCTAATGATTTTGTCCCCGTCCCCTCCTTCCAAAAAGTAAATATTAAATGGCAAAAACGACACGAAACGATTAATCACATGATAATCAAATTTAACAAACTAGCACAAGGGGAGTTTAATATTAGCCACGACTTGGTAGGGAAGGTGATCAAGAAGGAATTGTAAAAGAAATTAAAATTTGACCATACTAGCAAATGGTACATGCACAAACCAGAATCCGTCCTGGAGAATGAGATGTATAAAATTCTCTGGGATCTTGACATAAAAACAAATTAGCTCACCCCAGCTAAAAGACATGACATAGTGATGATTAACAAAAAGAGAGCCTGCCATAAAGCGGATTTTGCTGTCCCGGTGGACCACAGAGTGAAAAATCAATGAAAACGAAAAGAGAGACAAGTATATGGACTTTGCCAGATAACTAAAAAAGTTGTGGAACATGAATAACGAAAATATGAGTTGTAATTGGCGCGAATGGAACGGTCCCTAAAAGCTTGGAAAGAGAGCAATTACAGCAAGCAATACAAATCAAAAAGAAAAATTCAAGGGTACTGACGAAAGAAGGGAGACTAAATACCGAGATATGATCAAACAATACAGTAAAAACAGGACATTCCAAAACAACGAAAAAAAATTCTACCTGTTAATAGGGGGAGAATGAATAAAGACAAATCAACAACTGGTTGCAAGGGAGGCAAAATAATTATGAAGCAAAATTTTGGAACAGAGATATTATAACAGACAAACAGAATGGATAAACGACATGGGGAAAGAGTTACAAGGACTTGAAGAAGGCTCTAAGACGAAAATACACTAGACACTAGACCATGATAGTATAGATGGATTCTGATTCTATAATTTCTCTTCCATCCATGACAGACAGGCTATCGAAATGCATTGATCCTTAGAAGAAGCAGATAAACTTGAATGGATAACTAAAGGAAAGGCCACTCTGATCCAGAAATACCAAAAAAGAGCCACCCCCAACAACTACAGACCTATAACGTACCTACCGATGGTGTGAAAAATGTTAACAGCAAAAATTAGGGAGGATATTTACTCTGCTCTTTAATAAGCTGCGGACTGTTCCGGGAGGAAGAGAAAGGATGCCGCAAAGGAACCAGAGGAAGAGAAGAGCGACTATACAATGATCAATACATCCTCAAGAAGAGCAAAACTAGACGAAAAATGTAGCTACGGCGTGAACAGACAACAAAAAGGCTTACGATATGGTCCCTCAAAGCTGTCTCTAAATGTACAAGATAACCGATGAAGTCAGAAAGTTCATCAAGAAAACCATCGAAGACTAGAGAGTGGAATTGATTGCAAGGGAAAAAGTTGAGCTGGAGTGAAAATCTAGAGCGGAATCGTCCAGGAAGATGTACTATCACCATCATTATTCGTAATAGTGTTGATGCCATTTAACTTAGGAAATACACAGACAGATACAAACTTAGAAAATTGCAAGAAAAGATCAATGACCTTATGTATATGGACGACATCAAACTATTTGCTAAAAATGTGAAAGAATTGGAAACCCTAACAGTGACCATTTGTTAAAAGAAAATAGGAAAGAAGACTTCGTCCATTTCGAAGAAGTTGTCGAAAAGGTTAGTAACATTGTTCTCTACTAAATTATCATTTTAAAAATGCATATATGATTTTTATTCAATTTTGTCATAGTAAAAATCTCTGGTGTATACTATTATGTGTCATAAATGAAAGAACAATTTACTATAAGCCCGATTATGAAACTCGAAAGAAAAGATGCACTGTTGGAACGGGAAATTCTATTTTTAGTAAAAAAAAAACACGTTTTAGGGCTAATTTCAGAAGGCAGGGGAAAACAAACAAACAAAAGTAAGGAACTAAAAAAGAAAAAAAGAGAAGAAAAGGAAAAAAAACTCTTTCGATTAATACATTAGTCTTGAACTTTAACTAAGTTAAAACTTAACGGAAAAGAAGAAAGGATTTTCTTAACGAATGCCATGGAAAGCAGCATGGTAGACGTAAAGGCATGCGAATAAACCCTCTAACGGCCTAACGCAATGCCTAACCTGGTCCTGGGCGCATGAACCTCGTGGCTCAACGGTCAGGATCGTCAGTTCGATCGGGGAACTACTGCTGCACATCTATAAGGTTGGCTTCTATAGATGAGAATAAAAACAGCCAAAGAAAGATAACCATGACCCACACTCAAACCACATGTATAAACCGCATCGCTCTTCGCGCAGGTAAAAAAGGGGCGCGTCCTGCTGAGGTTGGAGCCCTGACCTCAGTGTTCGAAAAATCAGCAAGAGAGCTCAAACAACAAAAACTACAAAAATGCAAACAAACTATACAAGTAGCGACATTCAACGTTAGAACCTTAAATAGAATAGGTCAACTACCGGAACTGACTGCATCGGCCGTAGAACATAAGATAGACATTATATGCATACAAGAACACAGATACACGCATAGCGAGGATATTAGATATCACGATACTGGCAATGGATGGACACTAGTCGCTGTATCAGCACGGAAAAACTCTGTCAATACCACAGTAGGAGGTGTAGGAAAACTTATAGAACCAAGAGCTTTAAAATCACATAATAGCATGGAGAGAATACAACCTAGGATGATGGT
The DNA here is from genome assembly GCA_963585895.1 of Sepioteuthis lessoniana. Taxonomy (NCBI): domain Eukaryota; kingdom Metazoa; phylum Mollusca; class Cephalopoda; order Myopsida; family Loliginidae; genus Sepioteuthis; species Sepioteuthis lessoniana. The sequence continues at coordinate 31,848 of CAUZXS010005190.1, read as the reverse complement.
AGCTACTTTTAATGGCAACCCCTGAGCAAGAACCATCTCCTACTACAGGCCTATTAATGTTAGTGAAGAAACTGGACTCATCGCCTTCTACGATGAGCGATCCTCTCTAGTGCGTAGTATTCCGAAACACAACCTGTTAGTCATTGGCGGAGACATGAATGTCCAAATCAGGAAAAACAGAAACAGCAAATATAGCCTACACAACACGTCAAACAGGAATGGACAACATCTAACAGATTTCATGATAAAAAATAGCTTAGCATGCCACAATACAAACTTTCAAAAGAGGAAAGGAAAATTATGGACGTAAACATACGCAAACAATACGAAAGCACAGATAGACTACGTTTTTATAAACAAAAAATGAAAAAATAACGCAATGAATTGCGAGGCATACTCCTCTCTCGAGGGTGTGTCCTCCAATCACCGAATTGTCACGGCAGAAATACGACTGAGCCTACGAAAGAACGCCACACGAACAACGACCACCATACACTATGACTGGGCTCTTCTTAACAACAAGGATATTAGAGATAAATATGTGCTATCATTAAGAAACAAATTCGATGCACTACAGGAAAACCAGAAATACTTACTCCGAATGAGGAATATGAGATTTTGGTCAACGCACACCTAGAAACAGCTGCAAAATACATACCAACAAAACATAGAACTAAATCTAGAGTCCCTTGGGAAACATTAGCGGTTAGAGAAAAACGTGCAAAAGTGAAAACTGCCTCCAAATGCAATAGGAAGAGCCCAACGAACACACAAATGTCCTGAAACTAAAAAAGGCACAAAATGAATTAGCAAACATATACCTTAAAGAACAGACAGAATACACACAGAATCAGATAGATAAGGTTAGAGACTCAGTGGAAGATAGGCAATCTAGGATAGCATGGCAAACGATAAACGAAGTGAGCAGAAGGAATAGCACAGCCAAAGCTAAACTGAAAGCCACAAACCATCAAGAAAGAATAAAACTGTGGAAACAGCATTTCGAGAATCTACGAGGAAATCCACAGAAAGTTACACATAAACCAATCACGAGAATAATTAGTTAGCAATTAGACATTAAGCTAGGACCATTTATTCTAAAAGAATTCAATTCAGTACTTAGAAAGATAGAGAAACCGCAGGGCTAGATGAAATTCCCCCAGAGGTATAGAAGACCAGACAATTTGACGACATACTGCTCCGACACTGTAATGCAGTTTAGAGTCAAAATCCAATTGACAGATGGATGAAGGGATGCATCCTCCCTCTCCCTAAAAAGGGTGACCTCGGATTAGTCAAGAACTATTGCGGTATAACACTTACATCCATAGCAGCCAAAATATACAATGTCCCACTACGAAACTGCATTGAACCAAAAATTGACTAGATTCTTGGGAAAAACCAAAATGGCTTCCGAGGAAATAGATCCACGACCTCATAAATATTGACTATCCGTAGAATCCTTGAAGGCGTACGGGCAAAAAACATACAGGTGACAATATTATTTGTCGACGTTACCAAGGCCTTTGATTCCATTCACAGAGGGAAGATGGGACAAATTCTACTAGCATACCAAAAGAGACCGTTGCAGCTATAATGATTCTCTATAGAAACACCAAAGTGAAAGTGCGTTCTCGGGCTAGGTGGTTATCCCTTAACTGAAATTGTAGCTGGAGTACAGCAAGGAGACACTGCTATCGATGGGTTATCGGTCATATGGAACTCAGACCTGACTGATAAAATGAAACGTAGTTTCTTCCTAGCAGCGGTCGTGTCGATACTGCTATATGGATGCACTACATGGACGCTAACTAAACGGCTGGAGAAAAAGCTTGACGACAACTACATAAGAATGCTGCGAGCAATATTGAACAAGTCCTGGAGGCAATACCCCACAAAGCAACAGCTGTACGGCTACCTACCTCCCATCACGAAAACTATCAAAGTTAGACGAACCAGACATGCAGGTCACTGGTGGAAAAGCGGGGACGAGCTCATAAGTGATGTTCTCCTATGGACCCCTCACATGACCAAGCAAGGGCAGGGAGACCGACTCGAACCTACTTACAGCAACTCTGTGAGGATACGGGATTTAGCCCAGAGGACCTGCCAGAAACGATGAGCAGTAGGAAGGAGTGTCAAGAGAGGGTCGCAGATATCCGTACTGGTGGCACGACAAGATAATGATGATGATGAATTTAAGGTGTAAGGCTATATAGTCAGGACAAATAATAGAAACTTACAAGTACGTGGGAATATTGGAAGCGGACACCATCAAGCTAGTAGACATGAAAGAAAAAAACTTAAAAAGAGTATATCAGGAGAAAAAAAACCTACTCGAAATCAAACTATAAAGCAGAAATTTCAGTTAAGGGATAACCACCTAGCCCCATTATAAGATAATCGAGACCAACCATCCTTGAAATAGACGAGGAAAGAACTTCAACAAATAAACTAGAGAACAGGGAAACTGTAAACGCTGTATAAGGCCTTACATCTCAGAGATGATGTAAGGAGGAAGAGGACCTACCAGCATTGAAAATTGCAAGGGTGTATTAATACGAGGGATCGATGACGAGATTAAATACAGTAAAGAAAGGCTAATTACAGCGGCTCGTAACAGCACTAACATAAGCGTTAACAGAAAAACAACAAAAATTACGATACAGAAATGGAGAGAAAAATAGCTGTATGGATATTTCAAGCGACAAACCAACGAAATCTCACATGAGAAAACGTCGACACTGTTAAGAGAGGGAAACCTAAAAAAAGAAACTGAATCTCTTCTATTAGCTGCATAAAACAATGCCATAAGGACCAACAATGACAAAGTAAGGATAGATAAGACGCAGTAAAATACACCTGCACAAGCTGTATCTCTGCAACATAACCTGAAGTAGGTAGCAAGAGATAAAACAGAGTTCATGCGTTTTAAAAAAAAAAAAGAGGGTGCCATCTCTTCATCAAATGATGAGCTTTTCAGAAGCTTTTCTTATCACCTCTGTAGCAATATTTCATATACCGAAAACGATGTCAACATATGCATTGGCAAAGTACAGACTGCTATTGTCAGTTTATCGTCCTTAGGGAAATCAGATCTTCCTGATAAAATAAAACGAGAACTCTTCCAAGCTGTGCTGCTTGGGCTCTGATGAAACGTTTAGAAAAAAAGCTAAATGAGAAATACACAAGAATGCCATCTACTATTTTCAACAAATGCTGGAAGCAACAGCCAATAAAATAACAACCATTTACTTTCCATCTCACAAACTATCCTAGCAAGACGACCAAGACATAGAGGTACTGCTGAAGAAGTAAGGTCAAACTCATAAGTAGTATTCTTCAATGGGCTCCTACACTAGTGCTAGTGTTGGCTGACCTACAAAAATTTACATTCATTATCTCAAGATACTGGATACTGTTAAGAAGATCTACCAATGGCGATTGCCAACTGGGACGTATATAAAACCACATCTTGAATATCTTCTTTAAAGTTTGAATGTTGGTTTTAGTTGAAAGTTAATAGCATAAAGTTACTAAATATGTTTAAAACTGATTTAAAATTTGGTAATACGCAGGTTCTAGAATCTTAAAGTATCATAAATAAAGTATACTACTACAACAATAATAATAATAATAATAATAATAATAATAATAATAATACAAACTTAGTAAATTGCAGAAAAAGATTAATCAACTAATGTACATAGATGACAACAAAATTTTTGCCAAAAACGAAAAAGAATTGGAACCTCTAATACAGGCAGTGAAGATATACGGTCAGGACATATGGATGGAATTTGGCTTAGAAAAATGCGCTGTGCTAAAAAAAACAAGCTGGAAATGACGCGTGACAGATGGAGTGGAACGACCAAATCAAGACAAAATTAGGACGCTCGGAGAAAAGGAAACCTATAAATACTTCGGAATATGGGAAGCTGACACCATCAAACAAGTCGAAATGAAAGAAAAAAATTTTAAAAAGAGTATCTTAGGAGAACGAGAAAGCTACTCCAAACCAAACTATATTACAGGAAACTTACCAAAGGGATAAATACATGGGCTGCCCCCTCGTAAGATACTCGGGACCATTCAAGTGGATCAGAGAAGAACTAAAACAAATGGACCAGAGAACAAGAAAACTAATGACCATGCATTAGGCCTTACATCCCAAAGATGACGTCGACAGATTATGTGTATCCAGAAAAAAGGGTGGAAGAAGACTAACCAGCATTGAAGAAAGCGTTGACGTATCGATGTAACGACTCGAAGACAACATAGGAAAGCGCAGAGAAAGACTAATTACAGCCACGGGAAATAATGCTGATAATACGAGGATCAATAGAACGGAAATAATAGGAAAACAAAACTGGGAAGAAAACGTGGATGTAACAAAGAAAGGGAAACCTTAAGAGAGAAACTGAATCTTTTCTAATAGTAACTGAACACAACGCTATAAGGACAAATCATATCAAAGCAAGAAGTAATAAGACGCAACAAAACAGCAGATGTAGGTCATGTGGTAACAGACACGAAACAATCAATCACATACAGGGGCCCGACAATATTTTTCGGACACTTTAGTATTTGACTTTCCGAGTACCATAGAGTGGCGAAATTCCTTCAATAGAATATCATAAACATATAAAGACAATACCTGTAGTAAAAATGGAAGAAAATCGATTAGGTAAGGAAAATTATTTAATTTTCATCATTTTTTACAAAATACACGCGACATTATTTTTTGGACATCGTTGAAAAACTGTTAATAGTCTGTAATATCACCTTTCTTCTCAATAACTTTTATGAATCTCTCTTCATAATGATCAAACATATGCACAATAACATCTCTACGTGTTTCTATTAGTTGTTTTTTGGTTCCTAGTATTCGTTCCTATAGTTGAGCCTCTTTCGTTATTTCAGGTCCATCATAGACAAGTTGCGCAAGCATTGTCTTGCTGTAGAATGAAATCATTCCCCATCTCTCTTCTTATCCTTGGTAGGGCGTTCTCGTTCAGCAACTGTTTGTAGCTTTTGCTGTTCTGTCGTCCTTTCAGCCACTCCAACCATATATTTCCATTAGCAAAGATCATACCCCAAACCATAACTCCTCCTCCTCCCATCTGTCGCTTGTTCAGTACAACAGGCTCACCCCTTCTCGACCAAGTACACCATCCATCGGGCCCATCAAAATTGAAACGCTTCTCATCAGTAAATATAACCTTCATAGAGTCAACATGCTTTGTTAACCACTTTTTAGCACACTCCAGTCTTGCTCCTTTGTGTTTCTTTATTAGTGTAATTTTTTCTTAGCCTTTGCATACTTCAAACCAATCCTATGCAGCGTTCTTTGTACTGTTCGGACGTTTACATCCAATTCACATTTCTCCTTCACTTTTCTTGCTGTAACTTTTTCTCCAGATGTCAAAAGCCGTGTCACAGTCCTCTTCATTCTCCTTTCTGTCCTCTTGCCAATTGATCTTTTCCGACCTCTCTTCTTTTTCCGCTCGGAGAATGTCTTCAGCATGTATTCGACCGTTGATTTCGATAGCTTCAAATCCATGGCGATCCTTCTGACGCTGAGGCCATCTTCCCGCTTCTTCCGTGCCAAACAAACGACTTCTTTTGAATGCATTTACCTCATTAAACTTAATTGTTTTGCTAAGAAATGTCCGGATTATTTATGCTGTTAGATTGTCCTATGTTAACATAGTAGTAGGGGCGCCAGTGCCCCAGAACAGTGTACAAGCAGAAAATTTGCATACAGCAACATATACATGAACATAGCTCTTAATGAAATAGGATTTTTTGTCATGTCCGAAAAATAGTGTCGCGCAAGTTTTCGCAAAAATCACAAAAAAACTAAAATTATCAAAACCAAACTAAAAAAAAATGATTACACTAGTAGTGGATTTCACTCCTCAACTACGTACTTACAATCTCAAAAGTTTTTGGCACTAGTGACCACCTTGAAGTACTTTTTTCAAAGTGTCTGAAAAATATTGTCGGGCCTCTGTAATAAGCGAATATAGCAAACTAGCTCAGAAAGAGTATAAGACTAGATACGACTGAGTGGGCAAGGTGGTCCACGTGGAATTGTTCATGAAACTGAAGTTTGACCATACGAACGAATGATATATGCACAACACAGTCTGTCCTGGAGAACTAGACACACAAACTCCTTTGGGGTTTTGATATACAAACGGATCACCAAATCTCAGCCATACGACCAGACCTTGTAATAATCAATAACAAAAAAAGAACTCGCCGAATTGTGAACTTTCCTGTCCAAGTTTACCACTGAGTAAAATTAAAAGAAATCGGAAAGAGAGATAAGTACCTCGACCTTGCAATGGAATTGAGAAACTATGGAACGTGAAAGTGACGTTAATACTAGTTGTAATTAGTGCTTTTGGTACAAAGGATTGGTACAAGTACTAGAAAACTAGGAAATAAGCGGACGAGTGGAGACCATCCAGACTACAGCATTGTTAAAATCGGTCCAAATACTGAGAAGAGTCCTGGAGATTCGAAAACGAGTAAATAATAATAAAAATAATAATATTAATAATAATAAGGAAACAAAAATGGGAATAAAACAACTCTATGGCCGCTTTAAACGACTAATAAACACCATCTCACACGAGAAAACCTAGACCTGGCTAAGAAAAGGAAACCTTAAGAGAGAAACGGAATCTCTACTAATAGCTGCACAGGATAACGCTATAAGAACCAATCATATCAAAGCAAGAATAGACAAGACTCAACAAAAAGAATTTTACAAAAATAAAATTCAATTAAGTGTAGCCCATGTTTACAACTCCGGCAAATCTCTGGCGACGTCACATTACCATGGTTACAAACATAGGCGTGGTTAATTGATTTTTTCTTATTTATTTTTTACTTCTTTGAGTTTGCCAAAGCCTGCCTATTCTACCTATTGGGTATATTTTAAATATGTATATGTGCATGTGTGTATATGTGTGTCTTTTATTTAGGATGTTCACCATATTTTCATATGGAGCTGAACAAGTTTAATTGCAAACTCTTTTTTTTTTACTTATTTGGAGAAGAAAATCGACCAAAATCGACCAAAGCTTCCTTTGTTTTTTTCTTTATATATATTTTTTTCTTTCAACTTTCGCTCTGTCTCTTACAATTCTCTAGCATTTGCAAACAACAGTACAGGTTAATTTCAGTAGTTAGGATAAAAAAACTATAAATTAGCAAGAACCAATTAATTCTTCGGTGTGCTGATTTTCTTTCTAACGTTTTCTATCACAAAAAAGGATAAAAGAAACGAAAGATAGGGAAAAAATAGAAAGATGTTGAGGGAATTTATTATTTCTCAGCGATACAAGACCCAAGTTATATTCTAAACGTAAGACTCTCTCTATTACCAAGCATTACATATGAGAACCCGGTTGAAATTATAAGTCGTTGGATTATCTACGCAGGGGATTTGGCTTAAAGTAGTGACAGCTTCTGTGACGTCAACCCTACATTTTAGATGAGCTAATAACAGAAATGCAGTGATTTTGAATATAAAGTTTGTCTTCTAGACTTGTTACCTTAGCAAGAGACTTGTCTACTCCACCATTTACTCATTGCTGGTGAACGAGAAAAGGATTCATGTCTTTATCTTGTATTAGCATGAAGTGAAACGCAAACAGCCACTACCAGAATTTGAACTTTGCTCCGCAACTTTATTTCACTGTGTTTGTGACGTATATGCCACTGACAAAATGAACTTTTGTGCGAATAAAACAAGATAATGATATTTCTTTAAGAATTAATTTAATGTTTTACTTAAAGAGGCTTTCTTCTTTTAAAATAGCTAATCCCATTGTTCATACACCGTTCCCAACGTATTTTCAGTCCTGCAGGAATCACAATTTTTCTTCAACAGAAGAATCGTGCATCAATGTGCCAACAATTTTCCGAACAACACACAGGTTTTGAATTGAGTTTTTTCCTTTTTCCTGGATAGATTATACCACTAAAGCAAGAGAGTCCAGTCTGCCCAACAATTTTCCATTGATGAGTGGTGGAAGATGTGTACGTATCTTTAGCAAGTGCTTTGGAGCAAACAGAATTTAAACTCAGTATCCCGCGCGGAGTTTCTATGAGGACAAACAATGTGCTACTCGTACTTCTGTCCTAAACGTATCCATATAATAAAAGTTAGATATATACATTTCTGTACACAGGCAAAACACCACATCCGGGCGAAATTTCTGCAGCCACCAAACCGTTAAAAACTTGGAAAACAAGACAATTTACAATTTAATGGTAATCATTAAAATCTGCATTTGAGATGTTGCTCTGATTTACTTCTAACTTAATATACGTATAAATTCTATGAAACGAAATTTGTCACTCAGTTTAATGCTGTAAAGAGCGGCCTGTCACCGAGTGAATTCAAGACAAAATTAGTTAAGAAAACACTACTCTAAGATAGATAGATAGATAGATAGATAGATCTAAATTTGAATAGCTTAGACAGGGTAATATCAAAATAAAACAGATAAAAGACATATAAGAGTTTAGAAACAGAGGAACTACTCACAAAATCATCTAACAACAAAAATAGCTATGGGTAAGTAGGGCCGACTGAACTTTTTAGCTTTGCTAGGGCAACCGGTCAAGGAGAAGGATAAAACTCTGAATTAAAAAATCAAAGAAAAGTTGTTTGGAAAATCTATGATACTTTCGTGCACGATACTTCTGTTATTAGCTCGCCCAAAAATTGTAGCTGTTCCTACACCAACCTTCACCACACACACACACACACACACACACATATATATATATAAATATATATATATATATATATATATATATGTGTGTGGGGGGGTGTTCTCGAGAGTGAGTTAAAAAGTTAAGCTAAAGATTTCAAATGATGACGTCATATCTGCTCTTAATGACTTGTTCTACTATGTGGATCCAAGCATTGTAATACTGATGGAATATGCGAGGAAACCACAAGGGCGTATATGTGGAAAATAAACTTCATTTGGTCACATTCTATGAGGGTTTCTTAGTCAGATTAAAAACTTTTGAGGCGACCCTCGTATATATATATATATATATATATATATATATATATATATATATATATATATATATATAACGTTTATTTTTCATCTTCCTCCATTTCTTATTTAAGACTTTCAACTTTTTCTTTGATTTCTTTGACGTCCTACTTTCTAATAGAAGTAAAAGTAGTAAAACAGTAGTAGTAGTAGTAGTAGTAGTAGTAGTAGGTGTAGTTGTTGTTGTTGTTGTTGTTGCTCTTTCTATTTCTGTCTTTCTCTTCTCTGTCTTTTTCCTGGATCTAATCATCTTCATTAATTTTTTCACACCAACTTCTTTCCATAAAAGAATTTAGTAAGATGTGAACAAGCAAGAAAATAAAATGCTAGTCTCTATCAAAAAGTCAACATGATAGAAACTTTTAACAATCGATAAGAAAAAAATACTTGCTCAACACTAGATTAAAACTATATTTACTTTGACTTTGTCTGGTGAATTGGGCAGGCGCCAACATAACACAAAATGAAAGGAAAAAATCTCCCCCCACAAATTGCCAAATTTTTACCACATCCAAAGAATTCGACAGCACCGTTTCTTTTCGTCTCTAATTACAAACGGTAAGTGAAAAAGCTGAGAATTTTTTTCTTTCACATTCATACTTTTTTCATATATATATATATATATATATATATATATATATATATATTTCTCTTTGTTTGTACGTAACTGGCACATGGTAAAAAGGCACATAACAGCAATATATTTATTAGAGGAATATGTAGAAAACTCTTCAGCTTGGAAAATAAAGAAGCTTCAAGCTCAATTTGCCAACGAGATGATATTTTTGAGGTGTGTATTACATTAAATATCATTTTTATCCCTAACACACACACTCTCGTATTCAGTCTCACTCTTTCTCTACCAACCTACCTATCTCTCTTTATATATATATATATATATATATATATATATATATATATATATATATATATATATATATATAACTTCCCGGCCAATTTGTAGCTGAGTGTTATTTTTCTTGTCTCCGTTACCTTGAATGTCATATTTTTTCTATCTGTTAACAATAATTCCCATTCTTTTTTCTATGTAACCATGAACCCGGAAATCAGCATATCATAGTGAGACTCTTATTAACCTGTAACCTAAGAGAATTTGGCAAATTTTAGGTTTGGTTTCTTTGTTTAATGGCATATCAACCTTTGTTGGTTATTTAATGCCAAAGCTATCCTCCTAGAGGAACAATTGTGGTACTATTTAACCCATAGCAGGGAGGATAAGGTGGTTCATACCTTTCCCAAGGGTATTTGCCCGAAAGTGAACGTAATAGCGTGACTGGAATATGAACTCGCTTACTACGATTCCGCAGTCTATCGCTTTAACCATTACACCACGAGGACACCCCTCAAATTTTAGATCACTTTGCCGCTGAATATCAATTTTGTGGTACTTAAAAATTGTACTTTTAGACACACACACACACACACACACTCACACAAGCATATATATACATGTGTGTGTTTGTTGTATTTATATAATATTTCTAAAGTTTAGAATGAAAAACAATAAAATTGAAAAGATTTCACAAAGGGTTTAACATATTCAGGATACAAATATTTGCTTCCTGAAGAAAATAAACTAGCGAAAGATGCCAACAAATCTAATCATCTTGTATGTACAGAGGACGCTCGCTTGCCAAGGAAATTTTTCAATGGTAAGCTAAATACTGGTAAAAAAAAGCCCATGAAAGCTCAAAAACTGTTTGAATTCATATCAGTGCAAACGCAAAATGAATGCAGATAATTGAGGAAATTGTAAACAGAAGTTGACTTTTTTGCATTAAGAAATTTAATGATACACTTCTGCTTTCATGTCAGACATCATTTTGCAAAATGCTGCTCAGCTGTTATCTATAACAAAGCAAAAAAATATACGGTATTATCGACAAGATACAGTTGTTACATTATGTCATGGAAATGATCGTATGTTGCATGTGGTGTAAACTTGTTTAAAATCAGTTTTTCTCTTAGACCCTCTGTTGAAAGAAATCAATTATTTTTATAAGAATCAGAAGATGGAAGAAGATTCAACTTCGGGCAAAATAAAAACCAGTTCATAAATGAATGACCAGGTCAACTGACACGTAGATAAAGTATCTTAAAAGCAGGTAAACAAAAAATAGATAAATAGATAAAGCCAGTACAAAGAAAAATAACCAAAAATTTTAGAAATATGGGACCCTTTGAAGTTGGCGGCTTACTTAAAATAAGGTCGAAGGGTTTTTAGGTACTGATCAAGAGTAAGATGTTACCCTGAATCAAAGTTTTTTTTTAAAGTAATACACTTAATATCAGAAAAAAATGGATAGATGTCAAAAGATAGCAGTAAATAAAATTCCTAACGAATAATTTAACTTATTCCTCGAAAGTAAATGTATCATTTCAGTGCCGGTCACGTCACACAACCTCTACTATCAACATAATGAAATAAGAGATTTTACTTTTGGAGCAACATTTTTATGAGGGCGGTCCAATTTCTAACCTTATCACGAAAAGATAAATGATGTGATAACTATGTTAAATTGAGATGAATATGTGGAAGTTTTTGAGCCTGTAGATCATTCCTTTCTTGGTGAGATGCAGAACTTTTCATCACTCTTCGTGCATATATCATCATCATCATCATCATCATGTCGTGCTGCTCACACAGATTTCCCTTACTCTCTCTCGTCATCCGTCTCTATCATCCATCGCTCCCGAAAGGTTACATCCTGTGACTGTACAGAGCTGATCTAGATAAGTTCTATCTGGTCGTCCTACACTTGCGCAACTGTGTGAAGGGGCCCAAAGGAGAGCGTCGCTTATGAGTTCGTCCTTGCTCCTCCAGCAGTGTCTCGCATGTCTTACTCATCAAATTTAGATGGTCATCGAGATAGATGGTTGGCAGCTTTACAGCTGCTGTTTTGAGAGATGTTGCTTTAGAATTTGTTTAATATAGCTCGTATCATCCTTATGCCATTGGCGTCGAACTTTTTTCTCTAAAAGCTTATTCAGCGTCCAAGTGGTGCATGCATATAGTATTATAGAGATGACCTCTGCTTGGAAAAAATTGCGTTTTATATATAAGAACCCAGAAAGAATGGCAAGATACCAACATCTAAATAAATATTTGCTAGATGTATATACATATATATATATATATATATATATAGAGAGAGAGAGAGAGACATCTCACAGACCTAATAGATTATTGTCTAGGCATCTAGCATTTATCTAGATGAGTCAGTGCCAATTCAAAAAAAGAATTTTAAACCCAGACCTGATAGTTTTAAAATATCATGCTACATTTTATGCACATTTATTATTCAGTGTTTTCTGCAATAGGACACTCTGAAAATATGTGTACGCATAGCTTACCAAAACACACACACACACACTTATTCCCTATATATATATCAAAGTGATCATGTCGAAATTGTCATCTAACCAACATTATTACATTCCAGATATTTTATAATCAAATTCGGATGCGTAGAAAAAGTGGGGGTAGTTATTGTGGTTTGTACATGGAGCAATTCACTTAGGACAAGGCCATATGATTGGGCACCCAATAAGACTCGAACTCACGTGTAAGCGTTTGCGAGACTAGCTTGCTAACCTTTGTGATATGTAAATGTTGTAATTTACGAAGCTTTTTGCGTAGATGTGGCATAAGGCTGTCTAAATAGGGCACCCAATGAGACTCGAATTCATTCATGAAGGTTTGCCACTTTAGCTTGCGAACCATTATACTACCCAAAGCGCCTAATTGTTAGTAAATTTGCTAAGCTTTTTTTCTTTTCTTTTTTTTTTTTTTGGATAACATGAGGTACAAGTCCGTATGAATGGAGCACCTTATTAGAATTTAATTAACTCGTGAAGCTTTGCTAATATAACTTGCAAGACTTTGTGGTTAGTAAATGTTGTAATTTACGAAGCTTTTTGCTTAGATGTGACAAAAGACCATCTGAATAGTGCATCCAATGAGACCCGAACTCATTCATAAAGTTTTGTTAGTCTAGTTTGCTAATTATTATACCACACGAGGTGCCCAATGATTAGTAAATGTAATAATTTACTAAGCTTTTTTTTTTTGCTTAGATGTTACACAAGGCCATATGAAGGGGCACCCAATGAGACTCGAACACACTCATGAAACTTTGCTAGTCAAGCTTGCGAACCATTACACCACGCGAGGCGCCCTATTATTTGTAAATGTAGTAATCTACAAAGCTTTTTTTTGGCTTAGATGCAGCACAAGGCTGTATGAATGGGCCACCCAATGAGTCTTTAACTCACTCGTGCAGGTGTGCCAGTCTAGCTTGCTAAACATTACACCATCCGAAGTATCCAATAATTCACTAAGCCATAGGCTTAAATGTGGCCCAAGGCTACATGAATGGGATACCCAATGAGACTTGAACTCACACGTAACTGTTTACCAGTCTAGCTTTGTGGTTAGTAAATGTAGAAATTTACAATGTTTTTTGCTGCGATGTGGAACAAGGCCGTTTGAATAGAATACCCGAAGAGACTCGAACTCATTCGTGAAGGTTTACTAGTCTAGCTTGCTTGCCATTACACCACCCGAAGTACCAAATGGTGAGTAAATCTAGTAGTAATTTATGAAGCTTTTTGCTTCGATGTGGTATAAGAGCGAACAATAGGACATACTATGAGACGCGAACTCTCTCGTGAAAGTTTGAAAATCTAATTTCCTAAATTTTGGGGCTATGAAATGTAGTAATTTACGTATATTTCTGCTTAGATCTGGCTCAAGGCCGTATGAAAGGGGCACTTAATGAGACTCGAATTCATTTTTTAAGGTTTGTTACCTAGCTCATTAAATATTACACCACCGGAGGCGCCCACTGATTAGTAGATATAGTAATTTACTAAGCATTTTTTTTTTGCTTAGATATAGAACTAAGTAGTATGAACGAGGCACCCAATGAGACTCGAACTCATTCGTTTGCTAGTCTAGATTGCTAGCTATTAGCCCATCCAAGTCCTCCAATTGTTAGTAAATGTAGTAGTAATCCACGAAAATTTTTGCTTCGATGTAGTACAATAGTGAATAAATAGAGCATAATGAGACTCGAACTCACTCGTGAAGGTTTACTTGTCAAGCTTGCTATTCATTGTGGTTGGTAAATGTTGGAAGCTTTTTGCTTAAAAAGGCATATGAATGGGACACAAGGCACAAGGCATATGAATGGGACACCCAATGAGATTCGAACTCATTTTGAATGTTTGCTAGTCTAGCTTGCTTACCATTACACCACTCGCGGCGCCCAATGGTTAGTAATTTACTATGCTTTTTTTTTTACTTAGATGTGGCATAAGGCTGTCTAAATGGGCCACCCAATGAGATTCGAACTCATTTCTGAAAGTTTACTAGTCTAGCTTGATAACCATTACACCCTACGAGGTACCCAATGGTTAGTAGATGTTGTAATTTACTTGCATTTTTTTTGTATGTAGATGTAGCACTAGCATAGAGCAGTATAAATGGGGTACCTAATGAGACTCAAACTCACTCGTGAAGATTTGCTCACCCTTAGGCCACCGAGGCGCCCAAAGGTTAGTAAATTTAGTAATTTACTAAGCTTTTAGCTTAGATTCGATGCAAGGCCATATAAAGGGGGCACCCAATGAGACTTAAACTCACTCGTGAAGGTCTGCCTGTCTAGCTTGATAACCATTACATCACACGAAGCGCCCAATGGTTACTAAATGTAACGCGTGCTGATCAGATTATTGAGATATATTTTAACGTATAAGATGTACTGAAAATATGACCAGAAAATTTAGTCAGTGGAATGTTCTGATTGGTTGAAAGTCTGCCATAAAAGTAAATGATCAGGGAAATGGTTGTAACCATAGGTACAGGAAAGTTCAAGTAAAAGCAAATAGTTTTAAGGTAAATCTCTTTAAAAAAATACCGGCTATATGAAGGATTTTTTGCGGCAGCCATGCATGTGGTAGGGTGATGCAAGAATTGCATGACCCCTCTACAATGGTTTGTCTTCAAATTCGGTCAGATGGAAGGTTGGATAAATATCAAACGCCTTTAATTTGTTTAGATCTTTATTCGTCTCTGTCCTAAGGATATTAAACACTTTTATATGAATTGTTTGCTACAATTCATAAAATTACAAAATTAAATATCCATAGAGGGTGAGGGGTAGAGAGATGGAAAAAGAGGCAGACTGAAAACCAAACAGGCAGATGAACAAATAGGAATATTTCTTTGCAGTTATTATTCTACGAGTCAACGGCAAAAGAAAATCTTTTGCGAAAAAACGTGTTTACAAAGTTTTTTTTAAATAGATTTATAAGAGTATATATTCTACAAAAGAAGCGCTGAAAAATGAAGTGGTAAAGGAGCATATTCATTCGTTGAATGAAAGTTACTTTTAGTATTTGTGCGTCTTCTACAGACTATGATTATTGCTATAGCAGATACCTGGCTCCGAACTCTTTATTTGGGAGATATATGCTAAGTGTTGGGGAAGGTGGAATCAAATTAGTCGAAAGTGCCTTGACCAGACATTTAATCAGGCAGGGGAGAGCGCTACTCCTTTCCCTGGATTGCTCCACTTTAATACGTACCTTATATTGCTGAGTGTTAAACAAGGAGTTCCATTTTTAAAGTCTTTGGTATGACGTGATCAGGGATTGAACCCAGGTCTTCCAAACCATTGGTGAAAACACTACCCACTTGACCAATGAGCCGGTTATATATAATATATAATATATAATAATAAATGCGTATTAGATATATATATTTAATTCATCGAATTTAGGCTGTGACCCCTGGGTTTCATGGAGTTTTTTTTTTTTTTTTGCGAAACAACAAGAAAATAAAATGAATTGAAAATCGAAAAAATGCAGTCAAAAAACAGTTGGGATTTTGTAGGAATCTTTACGTGTGATTGTAAGAGTGTGGACGTGTGACTTTGTGTGGATGTCTGCGTATGCTTGTGTGGGTTATAGTTGCGTATTAATGTGTGTATGTGTGAGTGTAAGTGAGTGTAAGTGAAGGTACAAACGCAGCTCGTTGTTTTAACCGGATATAAATTCGTCGGTGTAACTTAATTTTTCGCTACATTATTTTATTTCTGTATGTGTAGGTGACTATAGCTAAGGAGCAAAACAGCATCATTGCATGTCGAGGGGAATGAATAAAGATTTGATTTGTAAGCGTATTTAAACGGTTATATCATGGTAGACTAGAATCAGAATGGGTATAAGTTGGGGTATATTGTATTACAATATACTATTGTACAATGTTGGTATTATATTTAGGGAAGAAAATTAGAGTAGGATATGATAATAATAAATTGATGAAATGTTACGTAAATGTTATATATATTATATATACGAGAGACAGTAAGCATACTTCGACATTTTGAAACACAAGAATTGAAAAGGATATCCGACTTGAAGTTTTAAAAACCACCTTTGAACCGTCAATCGAATTGTTAAGAAAGGCTGCATAAAGGAGTAATTTTTAAGCTTTAAATACAGAGTGTTTTCCCGGCAGATTAGCAGACTTTCAATAGGTAGAAACGCCCCATCATAAAAGAAAAGGAACATTTGAAAAAGAAAAAGTAAAAGAAAAAAACTTTTCAAAAAGAAAAGGAAATTTTGAATTGTAATACCAAGTGACGGTATTTACTTGAAAAAAATTTTAAAAAACTTTTAGCAAGTTGACGGTTTGGCAACGAGTAAGTCATGGTAAAATTCCAATTGCTTTTCCGTAATTTTAACTTAAGTTTACATTCCTTTGTATTATTTCATTGTACGTTTTTTATTTGTTTTGCTTTCAACTATTGCGTAGACATAGTCAACGCTTAAAACTTACTTTTTGAACACGCGGTAATTAAGGGAAAATTATATACGAACAATGACGAGCATACTTAAACCTTTTTACTAATCTTGCAAACGTTAGTTAGCCTTATCAATGTGTCCCCATAATATATATATATATATATATATATATATATATATTGGCCAGTGATTAGAGTGTTCACCAATGGCTCAGGTGACCGACGTTCAATCCCAGATCGAATCTTACCAAAAATTCAAAGAATGATACTTGATACCTCCTTGTGTAACACTCAGTGTTATAAGGTACGGATCAAGAGTAAGGGTAGCAATCCAGGGAAAGGAGTAGCGCTTTTCCCTACACCTCGGTGTAGTAGCTATTGAGAGGAGAGCCTTTGAGTTGCTCTCGATTACAGTTGCCAACTTTACATATTTATATATATATGTATATATAAAATTAACTTAAATCGCGAGTCGGAATTCTCCTACTAAAGTTTCACCTCAACGGATCATCAGGGAGTCTTGCACCGACCGACGACAAAGGAGAAAACACCATTTTTTATATTCACCAAAAACCTACTCAGCTTAAAATTTACATAACAAAAGAAATGAATGAATAAATAAAATGAACAAAACCTTACTTTAAATATCTAGCTTATTAAAAAAAAAAAAAAACCTCAGGCATAAATACGTAGAAACCTATCACTAATTATAGAGTAGCCACCCCCTTTTGTGTTTACAACTGTTTAAAACCTCCTACCTTTGGTTTAACGTATCCCTACTTTTACAAGAAACTATTGCTAATTTTTCCTCATTGCAAAGCAAACAGTCCCTGTCGCCAGCTCTATATTTACGACATTTCTTTATCACTTCCCATTTCAGTATTGGATCCATTCCTTTTTTATCTTTGACCTCCCACACATAACTAGATAACGTGGTACTATGCCTATTCTTCTCGTGGGAGAAATTCGTTTTATGGTTATAGTACCTAGTCTTAAATTCCCCTTACGCCGACCCAAAATATACCTTTTTATTTCAATCATTACCCGGATCACTATACACTTCCACTTTATACACCACACATTCCTGTTTACATTTGCCTTCCAGTGGGCACTTAACCTTATCCCTACAATTACATTTAGCAATCACCTTATTTTTCTTTTTTTTTTTTTAGTTTAGCTATATTACTCTTGTTTATTATGCCATTGATGTTGGGCATACAACTATAACTCAATTTAACACAATTCTTATTAAATATCTTATGTAGCGGGTTCTCACTGGGGAAATTTCTTTTTAACAACTTTCCCTAAGTTATTGACAACCTCCATGTTATACGGGGGATTAAACCACAGGATTTTTCTAGGTCTATTTCTTCTTTTTTACATATTACTTCCCTCTCTACCCCGATACTCTGGTAGAAAGTAGGTTAGTAAATATATATATATATATATATATATATATATATATATATGTGTGTGTGTGCGTGTGTGTGTGTGTGTGTGTGTGTGCGTCGTAACCATGTTTCGTAACCATTGCTGTTCTTCCTTCTTCGGAGTAGCCCACTTTTCACTTGAGTATAACATCGCCGGTGCTCTAGATGAGATTGACACGTAGAGTATTGTTCAGAATTTCTTTGGACACATCTTTTATTGCGGTAAATGATCTAATTCTCCATACTAGGAATATCATTGCACGAGCATAACTGAAGTGATGACATTCAAGAGGCGAGCGGAGTGAAGAACATGATGGTGTAATAACCAAAAGAAGTACCGCTGAACTAGACATGTCACAAGGTGTACAGACAACAGGTGGACCAGTGCAGTTACCGAGTGGTATTCAAGTAACTGGAAATGACGAGAAGATGAAAGTCTCGATTGAGTTTAGTCAATATAGAGGAAAAGGGCAAGATTAAAAATGGAATGGAAGCGTATTGTGGATGTGAAAAACATCAGGCCAACTGACCAATAAATTTATATATATATATATATATATGTGTGTGTGTGTGTGTGTGTGTGTGTGTGTGTGTGTGTGTGTGTGTGTGTGTGTGTGTGTGTGTGTGAATTAAAACATACAGCCACGTTACTATAAAGTTAATATATACATTCAGTCAAATCTCTTCGCAGACATACAAACACCTATACTTTATTCCTCCACTCTCTCTTTCTCTTTCTCTCTCTTTCTCTCTCTCTCTCTCACACACACACACACACACATATACACGTGCGCGTGTACAAACGTGCATACTCATACTTACATTGTCCATTCTTCCGATCAATCTACAGTTTTTCTATAGAATCTGAGGAAACAATTTGCGTTATACACGCCACCACAAATATCAAAGTTGAGAAAACGAGGAATAAAAGGAAAAAATATTTTTAAATAAGCCGAGAAGAATTGAAAAATAAGAAAAAACAAAAACTTCTCATTCATCATTCTCGCGCTAACTGACAATCACGTTCAAGTCTCGCATTATGACGTGATTTGTGAAACAAGAAATCACTGCTGAGTGCTTCGTAATTATGAAACCAACAAGTATAAAAATGAATAAATAAAACCAGCTATACATATAATAAAAAAGTACTAATAAGCAGACACAATATTTTAAAAAGAAATACCAAGATATTTATTCCCCTTTTCCTCATATAATCTGTTTTTATGGACACGTTTTTTAATGCTGGAAGACACATGGGTCTCTTTTTGCACCTCTCTCTCTCTCTCTCTCTCTCTCTCTCTCTTTACAATAGAGACACATTTTCCCGAGTGCATTAACATTTCTGTCTGAGTCTGATTTTCTGGTAATTTTTTTAGTCTTTTGTCGTTTTTTCTTTCCGTCTTTCAATCTTTTTACCACTTTCTGCATTCGTTTTATGACTCCATTCTGTAATAGATTTTCATTTAACTTTTCTGAGTCGGTTTTATTACAGATCAGCTCGTTGTATTTCCACATGCTTATCTTTTCTTTCTTCTTCTTCTCCTTCTTCTTCTTCTTCTTCTTCTTTCTATCTATCTATCTATCTATCTATCCCTCTCACCATAAACACACACACATATATATATCCAATACTGTCTTGACATGTCTCCATAAGATATACGTCTAATTTTTTCTAATCCATTTATAGGTCAGTTTAACCCAATCTTTTTGTTACTTTACTCGATGTAAGCAAGCGAGGCATCATCATCATGTTATGCCGCTAGCACGGATATCCCTGACCCTCTCTCGTCACTTCTCCCAATCGTTCATCGCCTCTGACAGGTCTTCAAGGCAACATCCCATATCCTCACATAGCTACTGTATGTATGTTCGAGCAGGTCGTCCTGCTTTTGCTCGGCCATATGTGGGGGTCCATAGGAGTACATAACTTATGAGCTCGTCCTTGCTTCTCCAGCAGCATGTCTGGTTCGTCTAACTTCGTCTTTTCGTGATGGGAGGGAGGGGGCCGTATAGTTGGTGCCTTGTGGGGTGTTGCCTCCAGGACATGTTCAATATTGCTCGCAGCATTCTTGTGTAATTGCCGTCTAGCTTCTTCTCCTGCCGTTTAGTTAGCATCCAAGTAGTGCATCCATATAGCAGTATCGATACGACCGCTGCCTGGAAGAAACTGAGTTTCATTTTATCAGTCAGGTCTGATTTCCATATGACCGATAGTCTATCGTTAGCTGTCCATGCCTTCGTTAGCCGCGTGTCGATGTATTTTTTGGTTGATGAGACGCTGCTTCCTAGGTAAGTGAACTTGTCTACTAGTTTCAGAGGGGTTCCGTCTAGTGTGGTGATGTCACCTGTTTGATTATAGCACATATATTCCGTTTTGTGTGCCTATGGAGGCCAATGCCTGCGGCGGCTCGTTCCAAACTATGCAGTTGTGTTTCGGCTCGGTTGGGTGTATTTGCTAGTATCGCTATGTCATCGGCGTAGTCGGCGTCGGTAAATGTTTTTGCGGGGTACCTTCTGCTTCTTTTCTTTGTCAGCTCGAAGCCGTTTTCTCTGATTCCATGTTCTAAGCATGTAATCTAGACAGATGAAAAAGAGGTATGGAGCTAGCGTGTCTCCTTGTAGTAATCCTGCTACAATGTCGAAGTAGTCTGTGTCTCCACCTGGTGAACGTACTTTCACTTTGGTGTTTCTATAGAGAATCGTTATTGCTGCTACGGTTACTTTAGGTAGGCCGTATGCTAGTAGGATTTGTTCCATCTTTCCTCTGTGAATTGAATCGAAGGCCTTGGTAAAGTCGTCAAATAGTACTGTCGCTTGTAAGTTTTTTGCCCGAACTCCCTCAAGGATTCTACGGATAGTCAATATTTGTGAGGTCATGGATCTATTTCTTCGGAAGCTATGTTGGTTTTTCCGAAGAATGTTGTCGATATTGGGTTCTATGCGGTTTCGTAGTAGGGCATTGTAAATTTTGGCTGTTATGGATGTAAGTGTTATGCCTTGGTAGTTCTTGGCCAATCCGAGGTCACCCTTTTTAGGGAAGGGGAGGATGCATCCCTTTATCCATCTGTCTATCGTATTTCGATTATAGACTGCGTTTCAATGTCGGAGCAGTATGTCGTCGAATTGTCTGGTCTTCCACACTTCTGGGGTAATCTCGTCCAGCCCTGCAGCTTTCCAATTCTTATTTTTTCTAAGAACCGAGTCGAGTTCTTCTTGAGTGAACGGTCTTAGTTTAATGTCCAATTGCTTACTAATTATTCTGGTGATTGGTTCATGCGTTACTTTCGGTGGGTTTCCTAGTAGGTTTTCGAGATGCTGTTTTCACAGTTTTATTCTTTCCTGTTTGTTTGCAGCTTTCAGTTTTGCTTTGGCTTTGCTCTTCCTTCTACTCACTTCGTTTATTGTTTGCCAGGCTATCCTAGATTGACTATCTTCTACTGAGTTTCTAATCTTATCTATCTGATTTTGTATGTATTCTGTCTGTCCTTTTATGTATATGCCTGCTAATTGATATTGTGCAGTTTTTAGTTTTAGGGCATTTGTGTTTTTTGGGTTCTTTCGATAGCTTTTGGAGGCTGTTTTCTCGTGTGCTCGTTTTTCTCTCACCGCAAACGTTTCCCATTGGACTCTATATTTAGTTCGTTTTTGTTGGAATACACTTCGCTGCTGCCTCGTGGTGCGCATTGACGAAATTCTCATATTCGTCATTTGGGGTACCTTTTTCCTTTTTCTCTTGTAGTGTCTCCAATCTGTTTCTCAATTCTATTTATCTCTTATATCTCTATTTATCTCTTATATCTCTGTTGTTGAGACGAGCCCTAAGTTGTATTCTCCCAATGCTATTAAGTGCTTTTAAAGCTCTATGGCCTATTAGAATTCCTACACCACCTACGGTGGTATTGGTTTTTCCATGCCAATACAGTGGCTAGCGTCCACCCATTGCCAGTTTCGTGATATTTGATATCTTCGGTGTGCGTGTATCTGTGTTCTTGTAAGCATATTATGTCTATCTTATGTTCTACGGCCGATGCAGTTAGCTCTGGTAGTTGTCCTATTCTATTTAAGGTTCTTACTTTAAATGTCGCTATTTGTATTGTTCGTTTGCATTTTAGTTGTTTTTGTTGCTGATTTTTCGAACACTGAGGTCAGGGCTCCAACCTCAGCAGGACGTGCCCCTTTTTTACCCGCGCGAAAAGCGATGCTGTTTATGTATGTGGTTTGAGTGTGGGTCATGTTTATCTTTCGATGGCTGTTTTTATTCTCATCCTTAGAAGCCACTCTTATAGATGAGCAGCAGTAGTTCCCCGATCGAACTGACGATCCTGGGCGTTAAGTCGCAAAACTCACGTCCAGAACCAGGTTAGGTATTGAGTTTCGCCGTCAATTGGTTTATTCAAATACCTTCACGTCCATCATGCTGCTTCCCATGAGTACGTTAAAAAAAAGAAAAAAGAATAGGATGAGGGCTTTAATTTCCCTTGGGTTTTAACTTAGTTAAAATCCAGGACTACGGTATATTAGTCAGAGTTTTCGGTATATTTTTACCTATCTACTGATACTGGCACTAAAATGTGTTTTTTTTTTGTTTTGTTTTGTTTGTTTTTTTTGGGTAGGGGGCATTGGGACTTTTACTTAGGCTGTTTAGTTTTCTTTTAAACTACTGTTGGATGGGGAGCTGTAACAATTTTAAACTTTTAGAAAAGATTCGAAACTTTTTTACCGTGTACGCTGACAATTTTGACAGAGTCATATATTCAATTTGGGTTTACAGTAAAAGTGTCTTTACATATAAAACACAGAGTTCTAGCAAATATTTTACAAAGAATAAAACAGCATACAATTTTGTAAAATTTTCAGCATTTTAAATTAGTAGGACTTAAAGAAATACTAACCAATATTGAAGCTATTTTTTCTGCTGGCACAAGCGAGTTTTCATTCTTTCTGTTCTGTTTTACTGTTTACTTATTAATAAATTTAAATATAATTTGGGGAAAAGTCTACTGCTTGGGAAACGGGAAACAAGGTATTTAGTCATTTTTTATTTTTGTTTTTTTTTGGGGGGGTGTTTTTGTTTTTGTGTGGTGGCATTGGGGTGAAGGAAATAAACTCAATGAGTCAAGTTCAAATCCTGTACGAAGCTATTTGTTTTTTCACTTCGTGTTATGTCCTATATAGGTATATAGTAGGGCAGAATTATTTTTAAGATTTGCCTCTTTTAATTTGAAAATTGAATGAGAAAATGATTTTTCTTTACGCAAGACCATTTTACGACAGTACAGTATACAAAAATCTTATTATAATGAAGTATTTATGTATCTATCAATTGCTGGTGGAACGATCAGGATATGACACAAGATCAATTTATCCTTCTCAAGATTAAAAAGTCCAGTCTGCAATACTGGCGAGTAAATAGTTGGATTCATGCCTTTACGATGTGAAGGCAAAATGAAACGCAAATAGCATCGTCCAGGATTTTAAACTCAATTGTTTGTATGTTTGTTTGCTTGTTTGTTTGTGTTTTATTTCACATCAACCTTTGTAGATTATTTAATGCCCAATCCATTTTTATACAAATAAATAATTCTATTTCAATTCAGTTTAGCATAAGTAGACAGTTTAATTGTCAAAAATATTTCTACTTCAAGCTCTTCAGGCAAACTGTTCTATTTCAAACAATTCTGTTTAGTATTACTATTTTTTAAACACAGTAAAATATCAAAACAGTTCTATTTCAAACAATTCAGTTTAGCGTAAGTACAGTTCCAATGTCAAAAACAGTTCTATTTTAAACAATTCAGTGTAGCATGCAAAAACAGTTCCATTTCAAACAATTCAGTTTAGCATAATTACGCAGTTTAAATGTCAAAGCAGTTCTATTTCAAACAATTCAGTTTAGCATAAGTACGCAGTTTAAAAGTAAAAAAAAACACCTCAACCAATTCAGTTTAGCGTAATTACACAGTTTAGTTCTATTTGACCCATACATTGGACACTATTAGGTGCTACCACTCCGGGCCAGAGTGGATAGCGGAGCGATGGCAATGAAGTAGTACTCAGCATCCCCCAAAGCTCTAGCAGTACTGAAGCATCACCATCAGATTGCTTAGGGTCATATCAGGACATTTGTTGCATGCGTGTGTGTATACTTCATCTAGTGGCAAGGGTTCCGATTTGGGGAATGTGTAGTCACCTTTTTTAGGTTTTTGCTCCCATTTCCATTCTCACTGTTAGGAACAAAAAGATTTGGAATACTTGAAACTATATTAATGTGTGTCAATTATTTGTATTCACAAATGTTACTTCCAACAATAATTGTTTACAACAGATTATCATTAGTTATTTGAAACTATATAAACCGTTTGCCATAAAACTACCATTAAATAGCCCAACAAGAGTTGACATGCCGTAAAACCAACTACCTGCTCGCGTGTGTGTGTGTGTGTGCGCGCGCGCGCGCGCCTGCGTATATCAGTGAGTTTTAATAAAAACCGAAGACAAAGTTCTTTAATAGTTTATAGAGTCTTTTTTTCCTGCATCCTGTCGACTGAAGCTGTAGAATACGCCGACTGCACCTTTGCAGAGAGGTAAGACCCACGCTTTAATAAGGCTACGCAGTCCCTGACACGACAACCAAAGTGGTCCCTTGACTTGACCCACTTTGACCCTTAATGGGCTTAACAAGCAGTCAGAGCGACGCAAGCTAATCAATTAGCTGGTCGTGAACAAGCCCTAGCACTTATATGATTATCCTCATCGTATTCCTCAAACTGCGCTCATTGCAAACAAGTATCCAAACCTATTTTTTTCTTAAAGTTCCTCGAAGGCGGACGCTGAGGGTCAATTTCGATGAAATAGCAAATCCCTCCAAACTGTGAGCAAACAAATGATTAGTGTTATGACTACAGCGAATTTAGGGTAAGTGTCTAGGAGTTTATCTGGTCCCCAGGAATCATATCACAAAAATTTGATACAAAGAATAGTCAAGGAAAAAAGGGTTTGAAATGCTAAACTATGTTCATTTATAGGGGAACGAAGGTAAAATAGACCGAACATGTAAGCAAGAGGGGTGAATGTAATGTACGGATTAAAATCAACATGAAATCTATTATTGCTATGAAGAAAAATATATCACATGAAATCTATTTAGATTATAAAGGTTTAGAAAAGATTTCCTTAAGTTTGGCCAGCGAAAACAGACGCAACAAGACCTGCATAAATGTTTGAATATAGCATATGTAAAAAGGATGAACGGATATCTCCTTGACCGGGAGATGAAATTAGGCACGTCTTTCTCTGCTAACTGCCGGATTCATTCTAACCTTAACCTGTAGAGCGTCGGGTCACAAGACCAACAAGCTGCAGTTTGAAACACTGGCTGTAAAGCCGAAGCGGGTAGGGAGAATACAATAAGGAGAGCTATACATAATGGTATTCAAAATGACCCAGAGAAAAGATGTGTGGGGTTTAGGCTTATGTTACGTCGGTATTTCTTTGGTTGTGTTGGTCTTTCGTTGGTATCGTTGGTATTTCGTTGGTAGCGTTGGCGTTAGATATCTGACTCCATATTTTGGTTATATTATATTTTACTCCCACGTTAGTTAGTCGGTGTAATGCCTTGCCCAAGAAAGTCCCCAAAAAGAATTATACTAAAAGAAAAGACAGAAACAGATCAGAGGCGAAAACATTTCTTTTATACTTTCCTTTATTTACTGGGTTCACCAACCATTCCGTGGATGAGGAAGTTTTTTCCTGAATACATTGAAATGGTTGAATCCCCCAGTTAAGGTGTCAAAAATACGTTAATTCGTTTCATGTATGTAGGTGTCCGCATTTGGTATTTCGGACTTCCATAAGGGTTAGTTTTCTTTTGGAAGTTTGTCAAAGTCCGGTAAGAGTTAGTTTATAGTTCATTTGTGGGTCTTGTATATTTCAGCATAAGTGAGCTGAAAAGGGCTCACCGACGCTTCGTCCAAAGACGTATGCGTGGTGCCCAAACGCGCCAGCACGAGGTTATCAAAACGCTGGTCACTGCCTGAAAGAGATAGATAATATTGCCCCCTTTGTCAAGAGGAATCCTTTTTTCTTTTTACGCATGCGTTATCTCCTTTTCCTGTTATTGACCTCTGGAAGTTTCTGCAAATTTAATAGTTTTCTTTTTCTTTGTTTTAATTTAATTTTAATTTTTTTTTTTTTATTTATTCGTTCCCTACACACGTCTGCGCCTTAGTAGCGGAGCTACAAGGAGGATTCTTAGAGAAAATGAATATTTGTAAGTGTGTCGCAGTTCCCTTTAATTTTTTTTTGTTTGCTTGTTTTTGTTTTTTTGTTTTTTTACTGTGTCCAGTCCCCACCACCCTTTTTTTTTTTTTGCAAAAAAGACTGAATTGATTTTTAATTGTCCTATTTTCTAGAAGGATTATTCATCAAATTCTTGTATCATATTTGCAATTTTTTTAAAATTCTGTTAAGGGTGGCTGGAAACGAGGACTCGTTGGATGTGACGGATTTTATTTCCATATTCTTTTTGTCATTATTTTTGTATGTGTATTAATTTTTTTGTGGATCTTGTATATTTCAGCATAATGCTGACTGTGTGAAAGGGACTAACCGACGCTACGTCCAAAGACGTATGCGTGGTGCCCAAACACGTGGTTATCAAAACGCTGGTCACTGCCTGAAAGAGATAGATAATATCGTTCCTTTTGTCAAGAGGATTTTTTTTTCTTTTTACCCCGTTCATATCCTCCCGAGGACACACAGAGAAGGCGAATCCAGAAGAGAAAGTTCACTCTGCATCCTGCTACAGATAAAACAGCCTCCAAGAAACCATTGTCAACCCTATCAAAGGCCTTGGACTAATCTAAATTTATCCGCACAACATTACCATCGACT
The DNA here is from genome assembly GCA_963585895.1 of Sepioteuthis lessoniana. Lineage (NCBI taxonomy): Eukaryota > Metazoa > Mollusca > Cephalopoda > Myopsida > Loliginidae > Sepioteuthis > Sepioteuthis lessoniana. Next base: position 4,599 of record CAUZXS010005190.1, on the reverse strand, counting down.
TTTTCTATGATCATGCGAACCAAATAGTCCTGCCTTTACAGCGCAACACTACTCAGGACCGATTATAATAGTAGGGCAGTCTAAAAATGGTCTGCTAAAATCTTCGCAAAAATCTCAAGTCAGTATTTAGCATCGTTCAAGGGCGAAAGTTCTTATCTCATCTCCACAACTTTTCTTCATGCGAAGAAACTTTACTATACTTCCGGTGAGACGTTAAGAGATAGTTACCTGATTCATCAAGTTGTTATAGACAGTTACCAGCAAAGGAGCAAACATGTGCAACAGCTTTAATTACACTTCGTGAAGGAGACCATCTATTCCGGGAGTCTTATCCGTTCCAATTTTTTTCAGAGCATGCCGAATTTAGTTTTTCTTTATGCATTCCTCGCATCCAACTTCTTCTGTCGCCTCGAATTTTTTTCTTCTTTCTCTTTTTTTTTTAATGTAATTTATTATTGGAGATAATAAATTCTTATTCGTTACTTCTGTAAGTAGGAATAAGTTTTAAATGATTTCTATGTTATCTGGGATTTCCATTCGAATACAATTAGTATTCGCCATATTTATATTCCTCGCAATGACTTCTCGTCAGAGAAGAAATCCCAATAAGTCACAGAAACATTCAAACTTTCATTCAGGTTATAAATATCGTTTATAAGAAAATTTTCGACTAACCTTTTTCTTTTTCTCTTTTTCTTTATATTCGTTAAATTCCCATGAACGAATCGCAAGGCATCATTTTTCTTTCTTTTTTTTATGATGTCGCATCTTTTACATTGAACTTTCGTTTCTTGTTCAACGGAGTTGACGACTTCTATTAGGCCATTCTGCTACCAGAATTTCACTTTTCACCGGACCTAGTAAAAAAGGGTGACCTTTCTCTCCTCTGGCGAAGCTTGGAACTGACTTTTGGATTTCGTTCTTTTTTGGCGGTAAAACGTCCTAACTGCCTCGACCAATCGTATGTCCTTTCCCTATCTGGGTCATGACCTTTGCCCCTTTCAGTTGGTCCATCGCTGTTGCTAGGGCTCGAAAACCCGCCAATCGTCTGCCTCATTTCCAGTCCTTATATAGTAGTTCTTATTTTCATATATATTAATCTTATAGCTGCCTTGCCCAGTCGGCTGGGGCTGTAGAATACACCGACTGCTTCTCTGCAGAGGGGTAAGACCCCCCAACGAGTGTCTTGGATATGACACTAAACAATCTGATGGTGAGGTTCCAGCAGTGCTGGAGCTTTGGGGAATGTGGAGTACCGCTTCACTGCCATTGCTCCCAGGTCCACTCTGGCCCGGAGTGGTAGCACCTGATAAGGGTCCTATCTATGGGTTAAATAGAACTAACAGCATACTTATGCTAAAATGAATTGTTTGAGTAAACGGAATAGCTTGAAATAGAAATGGTTTTGACAATAAAACCGTACTTACATTTAAACTGCGTGCTTACGCTTAATTGAATTATTTGGAATTAAACTGTTTTCGACATTAAAACTGTATTTACACTTAAGTGAATTGTTACATATAACTGCTTGAATAGTTTGAAATGGAAATGTTTTTGACAATTAAACTGTGTACCAATGCTAAACTGTATTGTTTTAAATAGAACAGGTTATTTACATAAAAAAGGATTTGGCGTTAAATAACCTACAAAGGTTGATATGCCATAAAACCCAACCAATCAAACCTATAGCTGCCGCTGGACCATCACACTATGCATATATCTGATTTCAGTTCAATTGCACATCTAAAAAACATTCCTGTCCAAAAACTGAATTTAGGAAAAATCTGACCGAAAACGCAACAATATTAGAACAACAAAATGACAAACAAAAATCCCAAATTCTCGAGACTTTCTGTAACAGAATGAAACGACCCAAACTCAATTGAATCAATTTCGAATCTCGTACTAATGTACTTAAACATCTTTAGCTACTGCAGCTACTTATAGAAACAAATAAACGCGACAACACTCAAATATAAATAATAAACACTTACAAAATGTTCATGTACCAGCAAAAGTCACGGCAATTTTGCAATATCCACACCCCTGATGATGGCCCATGGCCGGAAGAAAGTACTAGGGTATCAATTACTTATGTGAGTTCCCTCAACCAAATTCGTGCCGTATACCATAAAATCAATGAAGTAACTGGAAAAGACATATAAAAAAATGTGTAGACAAAAGATGTCAATATTGTTCAATCAAATACGTATATATATATATATATAGTATGAGATGACTGGCCAATTTTGATGATTTCAGGTTCAAATAAACAGCTACAGCAGGAATTAGAATTCACCCTACTAAATCCTGATTTCCACCTGGACCATACACCAGTCCACAACTCCATCCTTGTCACAGACTATTTGACCAAGATGGGCATCAAGACAGTTCGTCCCAGTCCCTATAGTCCAGACCTTGCTCTCTGTGACTTTTGCTTATTCCCTAAGCTCAGAGGCTGTCATTATGAGACAATTGAGGAAACGATTTGACCCGATTTGGAGAGTGCTCTTCCGACGGAATCTCTTCCTGAACTCCCTTAAAACCTCAACATAGTAACCCTAGCCCTAACCCTTTGGCCAATCAACTCTGGTCTATTGACTTCCTTTTTCCTCCCATACCTCTCATCATCCCTCACAGACTCCCTGCCTTCCTCGAATCTCTTATGCCACTCAAAAACTGATGCTCGATTCATGTAAGATGCTCCAAAAGCAGTCTGAAGTATTCCATACGTTTCTGTGGCATTTTTCCAAGCTTAAAACAGACTTTTATTGCATATCATTCTTCTAAAGTGTCCACACGTCCGGATTGCATTTTTGAAATTCACCAGCTGTGACAATCAGGCTTTAGTAGGGTGTATTCCAATTCCTGCTGTTGCTGTTCATTTGAATCTGAAATCACAATAATTAGTCAGTCATTAAGATGTAGAGCAATAACATATTGAATTTTCAAGAGTCTACGACAATTTTAAATGCCCGAACAAAAAAAGTCTGGAAACACATTGAATGCACCACCTATATATATATATATATATATATATATATATATATATATATATATATATATATATCAGGGGCGGAGATGGGACTAGTGCTACTCGTGCCCGGCACGACCAATAACTCGGTCAATGTTATTCAAAATGGATTAGAAATCATCCATTAATTTCAAGCAAACACACTTAGTCTGATCTCAATTAAATTACGTATCTATTCAAGTTTCGATAATTAAGTAGCCAAAAGTTCATAGATATATCTGGGAATAATACAACGATGCTGTTTTGAACGGATGGTCTTTGTCCGGCCACAGTCAGATCCATTGAACATCCCATAAAATCGGCTATAATGTTGAACACATATATATAATCTGTGCCCAGCACAAGACCCTTATAACAACAGTAATGTTAGAGAAATCCGCTTTTGGCTGTAGCCAATAGCAAGAGCAACTCAAAATACCGTGCTCAAAAATAGTAGCACTATGTGACTGCTGACTGCTGTCTTGGGAAGAGGGAGAGGGACAGAGAGAGAGAGAGAGAGAAAGAGAGAGAGGGGGGATAGTAGATTATAGCCGTCGCCGACGTCATCATCATCGCAATGGTAAATGTTGGTTAAACGGCGTGTTTTAATTCGTTTTTTCACTAACAGATCTCTATTTCTTTAATGAATGTTGCATATATTACATTCTGTAACTAAAATTTGTTTATTTGAATAGATTTTCAACAAATAATCTTTGTCATCAATTTCTTTATTCTAATAAACATATTTTTCTCGTCATAGTAATGAACATCTCTTTTCTTCTATACTTTTGAAAGGAAAAAAAATTATCTTATCTACTGTATTAACAAGACTACAAATTATATAGTATCTTGATTGTTTACAAAAAAAACACCATGCAAGGTACGTTAGTCAATCTGTGCTACGCAATAGCAACTATGATGAATTACTTTGGATCCACGGACCACGGGTTGGGAACTGAAGTTGACAGAGGGGGGGGCACGAGTAGCAAAAATAGGCTAGAGTCGCCACTGATATATATATAAATATATATATATATATATTAATAGTATAACAGTATTGGTTGTCACTAAATAACTTAGTGTGTTTGTGGCGAACCAAGTGTAATAATTTCAGAAACGCCATCTGGAATGCTCAATATCTAGGATAGAGCTATTATATAATGATAATAAATAAATATATATATATATATATATATATATATATATATATATATAGTTGCATTATTGAGAAATAATCTTTATCTAATTCTGTATGTGTAGGTGATTATGACTAAGGAACAAAACATCATCATTGCATGTCAAGGAAAATAAATAAAGATTTGATTTGTAAGCGTATTTAAACGGGTATAGTATGGTAGACCAGAATCACAATGCATATCAAGAGGTAGGGGTATAGAATTCTTGAAGGCGTACGGGCAAAAAACCTCCCGGTGACAATATTATTTGTCGGCTTCACCAAGGCCTTTGATTCCATTCACAGAGGGAAGATGGAGCAAATTCTACTCGCATACGGCCTACCAAAAGTGACCGTTGCAGCCATAATTATTTTCTATAGAAACACCAAAGTGAAAGTACGTTCTCCAGAT